>JAKOGI010001177.1:0-292018 GCA_029747015.1 Carnegiea gigantea
TTAGTTCTCAAATTGATGTGATTTCGAATTTGGGTTTGTTGGTTTGATTGGAATTAATGTTGAATTTTGGGATTGGATGTCTGTTGCGTTCAAATTCCTTGCTCAACTGGCTTGCTCCTGCCCTTATTTTGATTTCGAGTTCCACCATTAACAGAGCTTGATAGACGGAGTCGTTGATTCATTGCTACAACAGTGAATTTCTCTCTCTCTCTCTCTCTCTCTCTCTCTCTCTCTCTCTCTCTCTCTCTCTCTCTCTGTTCTTCCTTAACCTTTGTATAATTTGTTATGTCATGATTTTTACTGCTTTTGTTGCCTTGCTTGTTAGGTTACTAAGTTTTTATTTACTAAAGAAAGAAAACTTAGGCTAAATGTTTATTTCTTTGCTTTTATTTCTATTTGTTTGAATACCTAGAATGCCAATGGGCTTTAACTTGGTGTTAGTGATGCACGGCTAGAAGTTTATGACGTCAAGTTTATGATTGTTTGATTTTATTGATGATTGATTCACTGTTACAGGTTGTAAATTGACCTTTCTTAAGCATGCTACATGTATATTTACTGTAGTTTAGTTTATATCATGAGTTGAATGTTTTGGTTGATTTACACTTAATAGTGACCTAACTTTGTTCCTATCCCTTAGGATGACACCTCCAAGTATTACGATGATAAACCGTATGCTTGCAAAAAATCACAAGTTATGTCTAACTCGAATAATTCTTGTTAATCATCAGTTAGGTTTATGTATTAATGACTGTAATTTATTTTTTTCACAGCTTAACCTTAAGCTTGCAGCTTGAGAGCTTTGAAGAGACTAATTAAGTCTCAATTGAATTTAGTAATTCATTATTAAAAGTTTTCATGAAGGCGAAATCCTAAAGTCTCTCTAAATTGACCCCCTTTACTTATTGATTAATGTTTTTTTCTCTCTTATTTTCGTTTTTCTTTATTATTAATATCCTCAATTGAATTTATTTTTCGAATTAGTTTTGGAATGTAAATTTGAAATTTCTCCGTTCAATGTGGGACATGACCCTGGAATACTTGCTTTGCTATAATTACTTTGCATACTTGCAAGTAAGTTAGGGTTTTAAAACTACTAAAAGAACACACTAGTACTCCATCTTGATGTTATACTTTTGCCATCGAATTTGGATATCTTTGATTTAGACCAACAAGAGTAAGATGCTCTCTAACATATAGAAATTATCCCGAGATCTTTTTTGAAAACCTTTTCTACCAGGTTTGTGTCCCTAGGATTGTCCTTTAGTTAGGGTCTGGTTGTGAGATTGACATTTCAGTAAAATTGGTTTTTGTTTTTTTTCCCCTGATAAAACTTACTGATGACTCTAATTTCTTTAATTTTTCAAAATAAAAATAAAATAAGAAATTTTGACTGAAACATTTAACAAATTAGCCAGCATAGGAACTACGCCCCATAAGGGGGTTGTGGTCCTTACATGTATATTTATAACTTTCTATTTATATCGAGAAAGACATGTACATTTCTTCCTATTTTCTAGGCTTTTCTTTTCTTTTTTTCTGATTGTTAATTATTGGTGGGGTTAATTGCTTTAGTCATTTTGATTCATGCTTAAACAATGTGTTAGTTTGTAACTTTGATATTGTGAATTTTCTTACTAGAAGAGAATGTTTCATTGACTTTTTTTACTTATTTTCTAGCTGTTCTTTTTTTCCCTGTTAAATTAGGTCATTACCCAATTGGTCTAAGCCAATGTTACTTAAAGAACAACAAAAAAAAGAAAAAAAAAATATATGTCCTATCAAGTACACATTGGAGTTTCCATGAAAAAGGATGATACCCTGATTGTTCCTTGATTGAAAAGATTTCCTAAAGAATTGTGGGTGGGTGCTAAGCCAGCAAGTAAGGAACTTGGGTTTCCCTCAAGTTCGAAAAGTTTGACATTATAGATTAAGGCTATGATTAGTCTTGCTGATACAAGGTAAGTAAATCACTCGTGAGAATATCACAAGAAGGATAAGCATGTGGTTGTGCGAGTGGCGGTGGTAGTGAAATGAAGGATCTGGGTACTTTGTGGGCCAAGGAAAGATGGTGATCGTATTGGTATGCAACAATCAGGTGTTTCTCCCAATGGTTATAGAGTCAATTAGCGGTGTTATTCAATCGTACTCGGTGTCTAGAGGTAATTTCTATATTGCTCCTGAGTTGCTATGGGTCTAATTTAGGTAGACAATTCAAAACTTTTATCCATTGTAGTGTTTATATTCTTATAGTGGAATATTTTATGTCAGTTGGTGCCATGGATTTTCACTCTACATTACAGGGTTTTCCATAGTAAATTTGGTGCCTTATTTAATTTTTCCTATATTCAATACCGCATATTATTGGCTTGATGTTGTTACCCGGTTGCAAGTAACTAATTATTCATATGATTGGTCTTCGACCCAAGAATGGTACAAGAGCCTGTGGTTGTATAAATAGTTAAGAAAACTATGGAGAGTTCAAGTAGTACCTCAATGATTAAATTAATTGCTAGTAATTACTCATTTTGGAAGCTAATGATAAAGTACTTATTGTATTGTAAGGACCTATATGACCCCATTGAGCTGAAAGGTATGAGACATGAAAGGGAACAGAACTGAAAAGTGGAAAAATTGAATAGAAAGGTCATTAGCAAATTAGGAAATAGGTGAATATAAGTGTTTTTCATTATGTGGCAAATAAGACTAATGCCTATGCCTTTTGAATCAAGTTAGAAGGCCTCCACCAAAGAAAGACTGCCAAAAATAAAGCATTCATGATTAAGAGAATTGTCCTGAAACCTAAAGGCGGTCTATTGCTCAACACTTAAATGATTTTCCAGAAATAGTTAATTAGTTGTCTACTTTAGAACTTGCTTTGGGTGAAGGGTTGCAGATGATTTTTCTTAAGTTCTTCGTCAGGCAGTTAGGAAACCTTAGTGGTTACTGTTAGTAACTCAACTTTAGGAGATAACTTGTCCTTAAGTGTAGTCAAAGATTCCTTGTTCAATGAAGAAGCCCATAGAAAAGAGATAGGTGCTAATGTTAACCAAGCTTTTATGACTAAAAGGAGAGGTTGGAGTAAGAGCAAATGACGTAAGGGAAGGGGAAAATGTCGTGAAAGATCATAAAGTAAGGTAAGACCTAGGTGTCACAAGTGCAAGAAACTAGGGCACAAAGAAATAGTTCAACTTACAGAAATAGGAACAAAAGCATAGTAGAATTAGAAGAAGGCTAATGACAAAATACTATAGTGATTGTCTCACATTAGTGTTCGGGTGATATTAATATTACAACGGTTTATGCAACTGGGGAGTCTAACCATATTATCGATCCTAATACTGAGTACGTCGCTGATTCAACTGCTTGGTATCACTCTGTTCCAAAAAGAGGATATTTCAGCTCTTACAATGATGGAGATTATGTCAGTATCAAGATAGGTAATGGTCGTGTTGTTCAGATTATTGCGATGGGTAATATGTGTATCAAGACCAATGTTGGTTGCACAACTAATCTAAAGAATGTGAGATATATTCTATATTTGTGCTTGAATATGATCTTAGTGAGTGCTTTGGATAAGGATACCATAAACATCAACTTGCTTATGGTACTTGGAAACCCATTAAGGGATCTCTACTTGTTGTAAAAAGCGGCCTTTATTGTATTCCGTGCAAGAATTGATATTAGTAAGATTAATGTGATTGATACATTCTAATGTATGTGGTCCCCCTTGAGGTGGAGTCATTGCATGGTGATAGATACTTTGTCACTTTTATTGATGATACTTCATGTAAGATTGGGGTGTACATATTGAAAGCAAAACACTAGTTATTCTAGAAGTTTCAACACTTTGAGGCCATGGTAGAGAGGGAGGTAGACATCTTGAGAAAGCACTCCAAATAGACAATGGTTGGGAGCACGCCTATGATGAATTTAAGAAGTACAGTGTGGCATTCTCTATGAGAAGACAGAGCCTAGTACACCATAACATAATAGAGTTACAAAAAGGGGAACATAACCATTGTGGAGAAGATGAGATCATTGCTACGAATGTTCAAGTTAACAAAGACATTCTAGATTGAAGATATTCATGTGGCAATTTATGCCATCAATAGTGCTCCATTAGTTGCTTTGTAGTTTAATATTCTAAAGTGTTTCTGGATGGGAAAAGATGCTTCTTACAATCTTTTGAAGGTTTTCGGTGGAAGGCCTTCATGCATGTTCCCAAGAACGGAAATTAAAACTTGACAGTAAAGTCACTCTTGTGTGTTCATTGGTTATATAAATAAAAGTTTGACTACAGATTATCAGATCTAAAGAAAAGAAAAACAATTAAAAGTATACACAAGCATAAGACCACAGCTGATAATGACCGCTCTAAAAAATAACTCAGTATCCTACTGTATGGCTGATTTGATACCAATATCTATCTCATAGGGAAGCACCATAGATGGAGAGGTAATACTAGAGACGGAACCTAGAAATGTTACTAGGTCATCTACAAATGATATTCTTAGAATAGATGGCGTTCTTGATCAGGGGAGCAACCTAAAAAGGTTGTTGTAAACAATCCAGTAGGTAGGAGTACAAGAGATTTCCAAATTTACTAGATATCCTAGTTCTAAGTATATTTTTTAAACCGATGAGCATGAGTTTGAGAGCTTTTAAGAGTGCATTCTTGCAAGGATAAGTAATGCTAGATTCAAAAGCCATGGAGGAAGAGTTCTTTGAAGAAGAATGACACTTCTGACTTAGTGGAACTTCTAAAAGGCCGAAAGGCACTTAGGAACAAATGAGGCTCCAAGTTGAAGAAAGATGGAAACCAAATCATGAAAGATAAGGCTTGGGTGAAGGTTAAAGAATGTGCTCAGAAAAAGTGCATTGATGTCAGCAAAATATTATCTCTCATAGTGAAGATAAGTTCTATTTAGGATTGGCTACCAATTTTATCTTAAACTTAAACAACTAGATGTGAAGATTGCATTCCTACAAGAAGACTTACAGGAGGAAATCAATATGTATCAATCTAAGGGCTTTGAAGATGAAGGGAAGGAGCACATGATTTGTAGGTTAAAGAAGAGTTAGTATAGCTTAAAACATGGTTTTAAATAATGGGATAAAAGAATTTGACTTGTTTATGATAAGATAAGGGTTTAAAAAGGGAAAAGTTGATCATTATGTGTACATTCGCTAAATTCCCAGGGGTAACCTTGTAATCATATTGTTTTATATTGATGGTATGTTGATGGTTGGGTATGATGCTAATTTGAAGGTTTTTGTTTTAGTCAGAGCATCACTGACTTGAGTAATCACTTCATACATCACTCCCATACAAAACATATAAATGTGACATACTATTGGCTGCAGTTTGTTACTAAGGAGAAGCTTGTCGTGTTGTGTAATATTCACATTGATAAATATGTTGCTGATATGTTACCAAAGTCATTTCTAGTGGAAAGTTTGATTTGTACACTCGGTTAATTGTTGAACGGTAAATTTACCCATTTTACGTGCCTCTTTTACCCACTTTTTGCTCGTATAATAACTTAATCTTTAAGATTTTTACTTGTTTTATTTATGTTTTGTAGGAAATAACTCAAAATCAAGCAAACGTCGCAAAAAGGGACGAAGACGGGACAAAACAGCGAAAACCGACGAAAACCGGCAAAAGGGGGCAAAACCGGGGGAAAACGGACCACCGTGCCAGCAATGTGGCACGGTGTGACCGTGCCACGTGGCACAGTCGTGCCTCCCCCCAGTTTTGCCGTCTGCTCGGGTTTCTATTTAAGCTTCGTTCGGACGTCTGTTTGAGGGGGTCGCTCGGTGGTTCTTCCAGGCGATTTTTAGGGTAGTTTAGTTTAGGTTTTAGCGAATAAAAACTCCATTAAGGGAGATTAGTTGAGGATTGAAGATTGTATTCTTGGATTCAACCTTTGGATTTCAAGTTCCTTCATCAATTCAAGACTAAGTTTTCTCCTCTTTTATCTCTCTAATTTTTATGTTCTTGTTATTTATATTTTGTTGGTTTTAATTCTTGTATTTGTTTTGTTTGATTTATATGTTTAATTTCATTGTTAATTTTTGTTGTTTAGTTGTTTAAATTCATTTTATTTCATTCCCTTCGTTTTGTTCTTCAAGTTTATGTTCTTGTTGGTTAGTTTAGGTTTTCATGCGTTTTTCATGTTTTGTTGGTAGATTTTGTTGGCTTGGATTGTGATTAGCCTCTTGATGGCTAATTGATCTTATACTAGGCCTAACCATACCCAATCTATGCCTAGAACTTAGAGTTTTCCTTCACGCCCACTAAGTGTTTGATGAAATGCCTGAGAGAATTTTCATCCATATTTTTGGGTGATTGATTTATTGCTGAGAGGTGAGGTCAATTTGTTAGTGTGAGAGAAGTAATGGCCGAGTTCGGGACACGAAAGTAGTATCCGAATCGAGCTAGGTCCGGGGTTGCTAGTTTTGTGGTCTAATTCGCCTAACCCCACGAAAGTAGGTGGTTACACGAGTTAGACTAGCTCATGACCCTTGAGAGAGGGCTTGGGTGGTCTTTGATGGTGCAACCGACCATCTTTAGTTCGTAGTGTGGTTTGGATAGGTTAGGACTTGTCTTGGTTAGTTGGTTCATCCATTGGTAAAATCACAACTCCAAGTCGCTTGTTTCTGTGTTTGTAGCATAGTTTAGCTCCCCACTCCTTCATCCTTCGATCCTGCCTAGCTCGAGACGCTTTAGCTAGCCCTGGTAGTTGGAAACACAATTCTCTGCGGATGACACCTCAAGTACTCAACGATACACCTTGCACTTGGGGTTTACAAATATTAAAACTCTGTTTTTCTTCCAACATTAATTAGGTTGAGCTTCAAGTGACATGATAAGGAGTAGATGTCTCTTTCCTTACACTGGAGGAGGATATTAGTTGAACTAGGTCATTAGCCAATTGGTTAATAAATTTCCATCTTACATAGGATTAGATTGGTCATATATACTAGCATTTTAGGAGATATTTATGCATCCTATGTGAATTTATGTCCCTTTCTCACTTTTACGCTCGGATGTCTACTTTGCAGATTTGATCAAATGAACATGAGTGAGCTGAATTGTTAACTGCTTTTAAGACCTTCGGTAACAAAAGAAGAAGTTATGAATCCCAAAAGTACCTAACATAGCCCAACCTTGTTAAGAAACACAAGCAACCTATGTATAAATACACCACCTATGTGTGCAATTGCACCACCCGTCTGCACAATTGCACTAATTCAATTACCTTGCATTTTTCTTCATAGGGCCATGTCATGATGGCAGCCGAGGTCTACCCACAGTCAGCCCTATGGGCTCAGTGGCTCAGCTTTTCTGTGGCTTTTTGGTTCCAACACATTTTTTAGCAGTTGGCTACTTGATTTTTTCTATATATGGCATGTTTCCCCATCCTCTATCATCTATATAGAATCCATTTACCCACTTAAGATTAGATTAGATCTTTTCAGGAGAAAGTAAGTAGAAGAGGAGGATTTTTATGGAGACCATATTAGGATTAAATCGACGGATTCAGGCTCATTTGAATTCTATGCATCTACGTTTCCTTATATTCTATTTCCTTATTATTTTTTATGCCTTCTAATTAGATTAGATGAGATTGTCATATCATGTTAGACTTGTTTTATTTAATTCTTAGAGCTATGCTAAACCTACAAATCAATGAATTTTAGTAACGATTTGAAAGTGCTTTGAAATTAGTTAGCTTATTTTATTGAATCCTATGTATTTATTGTCGTGCAAGGAGTTCAATCATTTTCTTGCATGGTCGGGGGTATTGGGTGAGGAATTAAAAGGTGAAATTCAACACTAGAGCCCCATAGTTGACTTGATTGAGTGGAGTCTTGAAAAAGTCACACTTGTCAAGAAACCACTAACTTGATAATCACATGTTAATACATCTAACCCTTGGCAAATGCTAATGGATTAGGACTTATTTCATTTGACCTTGAAAGAGGGCTTGATACTTTGAACTATAGGTTTTGGAATTGCCAATTGAGGAAGAGGTGCTAGACTAATGTTTGGATTACGTGATTACTTGATTGGCATAATGCCTTGATTATTTATGCATTAGACAAGTTAATAATTTAGTTTAATTTCAATTTCAAGTTTTGAATCATTTGGCCTATTTTAAGGAAATACAGCCCAGTAGATTGACATAGTTCTTATGGAAGACGAATTTGATTTTTTACAATGCGATCGTGCCCTTGTGATTGATCAAATCTTCGGCGCTATTGCCTTACGCTAGTTCTAAACATTGGGTTTTTCTTAACAAGTTTGGCTAAGTATTTGTTATCTTTTCTAAAGTGTTTTTCAAAAAAACAAAATGTGAAGTTTAATACTAGAACCCCATAGTTGACTTGATTGAGTGGAATCTTGAAAAAGTCACACCCATCAAGAAACCACTTATTTGATAATCATATGTTAATACATCTAACCCTTGAGAAATGCTAACAGATTAGGACTTATTTCATTCCACCTTCAAAGAGGGCTTGATACTTCGAATTATAGGTTTTAGAATTACCAATTGAGGAAGAGGTGCTAGACTAATGTTTAGATAATATGATTGCTTGATTGGCATAAGTCCTTGATTATTTATGCATTAGACTAGTTAATACTTTACTTTAATTTCAATTTCAAATTTTGAATCATTTGGCCTATTTTAAGGGAATATAATCCAGTAGATTGACATAGTCTTTATGGAAGACGATCTTTATTTTTTACAACACGGCCGTGCGCTCATGGTTGATCAAATTTTTGGCGCTATTACCTGACAGTAGTTTTTAATATTTAGTTTTTCTTAACAAGTTTGAGAAAGTGCTTGGAAGGTACTTTAAGCATTTAAATGCTTTTCTTACTCACTTTAGCTATTGTATGGGTAAATGAAAAATTTTGGACATAATCGATGAGAGGAATAGTGAAACATATAGTCTTTAGTGTTGGAGCTTCTTGATAAACACATTGATGAGATATGGTATTTGCTTGAGTGGCTTGCCTGGTATACATTCGAGTTTGAAAAGGTTATTCATGTCTCCAGTTGTTCTTTAGCCAATCCTTTTTGTTCTCATGCTAGATCTTATTAATTGGAGCAATTAGTTATGTCTTTTATGTGACATATGTACGATTTTTCTAATCAAGTCACTAATTTGTGTCCTCAGTATGCATGCTTTGGTCTTGATGATGATGATAGGTTTGGTGATAGTGGTTTTGGTGCTATGTTAGGGGATGCTTTTGTTAAGGTGTGTACGCTTGATGAGACTCCTTTTAAGGGTCAGGTGATGAGTTTGTGCATGACGAGTCTCCTAACTTGGTCTTGATGATAATGTTTTTTCCTGATTTTGTTGATCATTTCATACTTCCCATCTTTGTTCTCTATGCTCTCCTTCCCCCAAATTTTGGACTGAGGAGCCCATTAATAATCATGTGATGTCCAAAAATCATTTAGATTTGGGCTCTGAGGATATCATGCTTAATATTCTTAATGAAAACTTTGTTGTTATAGATGAGTCCCTACCTACCTTTAAAGGATATGATCCCCTCTTGACCCATATTGAGGATACCTAGAGGATTTTGAAAAATCATTTAAACAACATTCTTTGATCCTATGTACGATTTTTCTGGTGTCTTTGATGAGGTTAAGAGGACACTTTTTGGTCTTTGGTGTGATTTTACTTATTAATCGTACCTTCTATTTTATTAGTTGTGATCTTAGAAGGTTGGCAAGCTTTTGCATCCATTGATGACAATTGATTTGGAGGGTTGAGTCTTGATCTTGAGTTGGAGTAGTTAATGACCCATGACCCTCACCTTGCACTTCTAGGTCCCTAAGTTTAGGGATGGGATCAAATCCTCTAGGGCGCCAATGCATCCAGTGCCTAACCTGGTGAGATTGTTCTATTTTGTCCTCTTTCCCTTTTTGCTCACTTAATTCCTTCAAATAATGCTTTGTGTAAGCATGGAGGAAGGCTAGTTATCATGTTTTCTATCTTATTTTTTATTTGCA
The DNA here is from genome assembly GCA_029747015.1 of Carnegiea gigantea. Lineage (NCBI taxonomy): Eukaryota > Viridiplantae > Streptophyta > Magnoliopsida > Caryophyllales > Cactaceae > Carnegiea > Carnegiea gigantea. The sequence continues at coordinate 10,041 of JAKOGI010001177.1, forward strand.
TACTAGTTAGAGCATATAAATTTCAGTTTCCTTTTATTTGCACTAGCATATTGCATGTTTACATTCTAGGCTTGCATATAGAATTGCATGTGAGAAATGGTGTGGATTGGATGGAGATACCCTCCGATGATACTTTTGCTAGCCATGATAGCTTTCATGAGCTTGACCTACATTTAATGTGTGATCCCTTTTAGTATGGACTTTTTGTGGAGGTTTATTAAATGCGCTTAATGTTTTGACCCATGTCTTGATTGAGGCCATTTTGCCCCTTTTTGTGTCCTTGGCACTAACTTTAGTATATGATCTTCATTTTAAGCTTGATGTGAATTTGGCAGTTGACCATTGAGACTTTGAACGAAATGACTAATTCATCAAATTTAGTCTCATGTTCTTTTATTTGTGTAACTCTTTCATGTTACATCTTTATAACTTGCTTTGATTGTTGTTAAAAACCACATTAGCATGCGCAAATGATGTCATGAGAGAGGCATTCTTTCTTTAATTAAGTTAAGCAACTTAGCCAAATAATCATCCCTATGTTACATGTTTCACCCTTTTGTTAACCTTTAGGCTTATACCTGTACTTTTGATGGCCCTTCTAACTTAGCCCTTGCCCTTATGCATATTTCTTTATCCCCTTATATGGAGAGGTCATCTTTTGAGGTCTTGTATGCTTGTGGTGATTTTGGTGGTGTTGGTGCAGAGAGGGTATGATAATGATGTTGCACATGTGATATGTGTTCCTTTGTGGATTTGGGATATTGGATCGTGGAATATATGGATAAGAATTTGAGCTGATAGTTGTTCCCATGCATTCAGTAGGTTATATTCCATGTTCAAAAAGAAAACAAAAAAATGGAAAAACATAGGGGAAAAAAAATCAAAACAAAGGGGAAAAAATTAAAATAAGAAGAGAAATAAATACGGATCAGCAAAAGTTGTGAATAAATGTTAGGCATTGGGTTGTATATATGTCTTCTTATGTGTATCAACTCATTTCCTTTATTCTCTTGGTTGGTGTGCATGTATATTGTTCCAATTGGGGTATGGAGTGTTGGCATGTTCTTCTATAGTTAAGGTTGTTTCTCATGTCATTGGCTCTCAGCTTTAAATGTCCTACAATTATTTGTCCATCTTATACGCTAAACCTCAAGCCTCATTACAACCCATGAAAAGATTTATTAACTATCATGTGCACGTTGAATTTTTAGTGGTGGAGAACTTGAGAGTCTTTCTAAGTTGATGGTTGGTGCTTCTTTGGATTAAGCATTGAGTGAACCCATGCCATATTCTGACCTCATAGGAAGGGGTGTTCCACATTTCAAAGGCAAGGTTCAGCCATTCAACTTAGCTCTACTCATTTAAATGTTCCATTGTGACTTGACATTTGATTTTTTGGGGGTGATTATATTTGATGTTGAGCTTTGTGGTCCTAAAATCTTTTGCGAATTTTCCTCTTCTTCTAATTTTGAAATGATTTGAGTACTATTTGGAAATTCCCTTTGATTGTTGATCATGCTTTTGAGTTCTACTGGCTGCCTATCTTAAGGAGGTATTAATCCCTGATACATCTCCCTTTGTTGATTTTGTCTAGTGTTTGGTTGACTATTAGCAAAGGTTTAAGTATAGAAGATGGGCATTGTAGCAAGTCAAGATTGTCTTCCACCATGGACTAGTTCAATCTATCAGATAATAGACTTAAGTTATTCAAGATTTGAAATTGAAATTGAACAAAACTATTAACTTATCTAATGGATAAATAATCATGAAATTATGCTAATCAAGCATCAATTTAGCAGCTCTTCTTCAATCGACTATCTTAAACTAATAATGCAAGTATCAAGTCACTCTTTCATGGTGGAATGAAATACATAGACCTAATCAATTACTATTTCTCAAGAATTCCTGATTAATCTAGATTCATTAACCATGTGATTATCAAGCTTTTTCAATGGATGTGACTTTCTCAAGACTCCACTCAATCAAATTGAATTCTAGGCTTCTGGTATCAAATTTCATCTTTCAGTTCATCACCCAATACCCAGAACATGTAAGAAAATAATCAAATACCTCCCAAGATAATAAACCCTAGAATTCAATAAAATGACCCAACTGATTTCAAACTACCTTCAAATCAATACTAGAAGTTCCCCATTTGTGGGTTCAACATAATTATGAGAATCAAATGAAACAAGTCTAACATTATGTAATAATATAATTGAACCTAATTGGAAACCATTAAAAAAAAACTATGTGAAAATAGGAGAAGGGAATATAGATGCTTAAATTTCAGGCGATTTTGAATCTATCGATGCATTCTTAATCTGATCTCGTTGCAAATCTTCCTCTTCTATTTGCTTTCTCCTCACTATAGTGGTCTAATCCAATCTAGGAAGATGAGTGGATGGTGGTTGAAACATGTCATGTATTGCTAAAATCGAGGAGGCAGTCATTAGAAAATGTGCCAGAACCAAAAAGTCACAGAGAAGCTAAGCTACCACGATCCATGGGTGGACCACGGGCATACCATGGCTACCATCATGTTCACAACTACCTCTAAGGTCTAACCATGGTGACCACTATGAACAAAAATGAAAACTGATCGAACTAGTGCAATTGAACACATAGGTGGTGCAATTGCACTCGCAACTATGTATTTGCACATGGGTTGCCTATGTTTCTTCATATAGTTGGGTCATCTAAAGCTTCTTCTTTTTTCCTTAAAGGCCTCCAAAGAAATTATCAACTCTACACACTCATGCTCATTCAATCAAATGTGCAAAAATGCACAACTTAAGCGTAAAAGGGACCAAAGGATCATAAAATTGCAATAGCACGTATAAATATCCCCTAGAATGCTATCATATATGATCCTCTAATCCTATCAAAATGGGCATTTATCACTGGTCTAGCCTAATATGAGTTGAAGAAAAGGAGAAAAAAAAAGGAAAAAAACCATTTATGACATTCCTCCTTGGAGTTGGCATGAAAAAGGAAAATGCGGCCTTAATTATTCCTTGATTGGAAAGGCTTTTTAAAGCCTTATGTGTGGATGTAGGACTGGCAAAAAAATTCGTACCTATTTAAAACCCCTCAAAATTCGCGTCGCTTAAAATCCAAATGAGCATTGAAAATGGGAGGAAAATGGGCATGCGGAAGGTATAGGAAAACATGTGTCGTGTGGTTGGGTACGGGAGTAGGCTTCACCCGCCCCATGCAGCCATCCCTGCCCATTTCATACCCATAACGCATATCCAGCAAACCCACCCCGCCCCACCCCATGTTACACTCACAAACCTGTTCATACCCAAAAAAAAGTACTAGTCCTAGATTTATGAATTGCGGCCCAAATACCTAAGGTCTAAAGCTCAATTTTATTCGTAAAAAAAATCCTAGCCAAACACTGCCGCACTCGACACTCCTCCTCTACTCTCTAGTTCTTCTCAGTTAGCCACCCATATGCCCAAACCTCTCTCATGCTCTCTTCTTTAGTTGCTTGCTAATTTGTCACGTCTAAGAAATAAATTCATCCCCTCCAAAAAAATGTGAAGCCTCTGAAATATATTTTTACGAGAATATGGATGTAATATGGGTATAAATTTTTGTTGTCTATGTTTACCTAAATAAAACCTGCATACTAGCAAAACATGGTGGGTATGGATGTGAGTATGATTTTTGAACTCCCGGTAGGCATGGATATAGATATTGGTTTAGATTTTGAAAATCAGTATATATAAGGATATAAGAAAACCCACCTTGTATTTGCCCCATTGCTAGCCCTATGTAGATGCTAAGTTGCGGATACCAAGCCACATGTAACTGACTTAGGTTTCCACCAAATCTGGAAATTTTGACATTTTAAACTAATATAGTGATTAGCCTTGGCGGTACACCATAAGCAAATCACTCATGACAATATCACAAAATGGTAAAGTGTATGTGGCAGCAGTGCAATAAAAGATTGGGTACCTTGTGGGTCAAGCAAAGGGGGTGATTTTTATGGTATATAATAGTTTAGGTTTTTTTATGCGTGATTTTAGAGCCAATTTGTGGTGGTATTAAATTGGACTCGATGCCTATGGGTAATTTTTAGATCATCCCTAACTCTCTTGGGCTTTGGATTAGGGTTCATAATTCGATATGGTTATTCGTTGTACTGTTTGTATTCTTATAGTGGAGTAATTTCTTTCAATTTACCTTGTGATTTTTACCTGCACACTAGAGAATTTTCTATGTTAAATTTAGGGAGGTGTCTTGTTTAATTCTACTGCATTTAATTCTGCATACTATTGGCTTAGCATTGTTGATTACTTACTAGGTTGCAACTAATTCTTCCTATGAGTAGTCTTAGATCTAATATTTTTAATATTCATATTTTATGTAGCTCTAGTATTGCGAATTTCTGACAATCATTGCACACTCTAGTTAATCTTGGTAGGTAACAGTAGCAGTCAGTTCCAATGGGAATATCATTCTCTGTGATCTCTTCAAGCCATACTGTATTATTGTGGTGACTTTATTTTTGTATAAAACTTAGGCCTTGTCGTTTACTCACGATCAGCTTAATCACGATATCTACTAGTTAAAGGTTAGAGGTGTTTCCACCCTTGTGGGAATCTTGGCTAATTGATGAGGTTTTTCATTGTTATAAAGTGTGAGACTTAGATAAATATCTAAACCTTGCTCGCTGTCGCAGGTGGTTAGTCATCTACCATAAGATTTTTCGGGTTGTCCACTCATTCATGTTTTATGTTGTTGCACATGGTGCCATGTTGTACATGAAAGAGGAGGGTCAGTTTATTGTGTTTGAAGGTTTTGGCCTTTATAAATGTTACAGTCTTGAGTTCTGGTTCGGCTTCATGGTAGGTTATTCACAACTTTTGCACCAATCAATCATAGGATACATGTTGTAGTTACTAGACGCCAGCACTTTGTTGTGAGGATGGTGCAACCTCTAATGGTATCCTATAATAATACCATCAGAGAATATAAGATTTTCTTACTCTATGACATTAATGTTCTTAAGAAAATGTTTATACTATCTGCACTCCCATTCTATTGTTAGATGTAAACACTTGTTCACTCTAGTGTGTTAGAGTGGGCTCCTAAAAGGGGAGAGGGTTAAATTTTGCTATGGTCCTTGCTATGAAGGTTTATAAAGATATCCATGTGTCTTTCATAGCCACTATTGTTCATCGTCTCATAAGTTAACAATGTCATGCTAGCACATAACTTTAATATTTATAACTTTAGGCTTCGCAATTAGTGGTGTGCATCAATTTTTTTTTTTTTTTTTGGGTGAGCAACTGAAGCAATAGAACATTAGAGAAAGACACTTCCCCTTCAACCAAGCACCGCCTATTCATGGGCTTCTTTGACAAGTAATCTGGCAACCCTAAAAATACAAACCGAAATGAAAGATTGACAATATAAGCTATACAAACCAAAAAGAAATTTCCCTTGTGATGGGACAGGGGTCTTGCCTGCAGAATTAGTACCGATGTTGATTGTCCGCCACCTATATACCTGGATAGAACGAGAGCTTATTCTAATGCAAGTAGCTCAGCAAGAAACTCCGATTCAATAAATACTGGAGTGGAATTACTGTAAAGCATTGGCACCACTCCCATCTTAGAAGCCCTTTACTTTTTAATGCACCCTCAATACTTACAGTTGCTTTAGGGTTGACATTTAATTCACGAACCATACAAGAAATTCCCTGGCTAATTCTACCTATTGTCGGCTATAGCAAGCTTACCCTGGAGCTTGTTCTTCCTATTGGGTTTTAAGTGCATAAGGTTTGAAAAATATCAAGAATGTAATAAATAAATAAAAGTGACACAAAGTAAATTGAAGAGAAAAATTATATTTCTACTGTTTCAGGACAATATATAAATAACTCTCCCTATTTACAAGTACTAATTACCAAACACTTATAAACAGACCCTTCCCACATGCCCTACCTGGATGTGTTTTTCAGCAACTAATTACTAGTTACTCCGTACACTCCCCCAATCTCACCAAGCTTCCTCTTAGTATTTTTTTCGGTGGTGTCTTGTGTAGTTTTTGTGTGTTTTTCATTAGTTTCTTGCCTCTCATTTATAGAGAAGAACTAATGAGTTTAACGCTAACACATAATTCTTGCTTCATGTAACTACTTCTCATAAATGTGCGTTACTCATAAAATTTCGCTAAAATTAAGTTTTGAAAAATTCCTTCCGTTATCAAAACCTTTTTTTACTTCCTTTATCTTTTCTTTTTTTTTCCTTTTTTCCTTTCCATTGATTTTTATCAATTCCAATAATGTCCATCTTGATAAAAATCAATACTAATGGCTTCATCTAGTTCAATCTGCCAAGTTCATTTCCACCTTTAGCAGAAGAAGTAAACAGTACTTGCTTCCTCCTTGTTACCTGTCTTCCGCTTGAGTGACTTGTAGTAGCTCTCCCTATTGCTCCACCCGTGTGCACATTCCCTATAAGTCTGTACAAGCCTCTAGACATTTCCCCTTTTAGGACTATCATCGCTTCTTTAGAGACCTTTAAAGCTCCACCTTGAGATGGATACTGGTAGCCTCTCACATTCCAAAGTCCCCAAAGAAATTAGATATCTTTTTAGACCTGGCACATGTCTAACCCCAATTACTATCCGCACTACCCCTTCAAACATGCGAATTGGTACTGTTGCCACTCTGGCAACCCAGTTTTGTGTACCGCTTGCCATGTTGACAGTACCATTTTCACATGGTTGATACGTATCAAAGTACTCTATAACTAAATACATGTGAAACAAATAACCAGAATCTAAGATCCAATCAGACTTTCCTGGACATTCAGTAGTTGTCAAAAATACATCCCCTCCATCTAATTAGTTCGAACCTTCTGCAATTCCCACTATCGATGGCTTTTCAAGTCCTTCTTCCTCTTGGGACATTCTCTCTTCAAATGACCTTCCTCATCGTAGTGAAAACACTTGAACTTCTGACCACTTGACCTTGAACGTTGGGATATTTCCTCATTCTCTCTTGACAGTTCTCGTCTCCGACTAGACTTTTTTGTAACCATGGCCACCTGACCATCATATTTGAGTATGTTGCCTCATCGAGCCTCATTCATCGACAAGGCGGCAACCACCTCAGCATGTCTCAAGGTCTCTTTTCTGAATAAAAGAGTAGTCATGATATTATCAAAAGATGAAGACAATGAAGCCAACAAAAGTAAGCTTTGTCTTCCTCTTCAATCTTTACCTCTAGATAAGCTAACTCTGTTATTGTCTTGTTGAACTCATCTAGATGTTGATTGAAGTTCATTTCTTCCATTATTTGGAGACGAAATAGTCATTTCTTCATATACAACCAACTTGTCAATGATTTAGACATATATTTGCTCTCCTACTTGTCCCATACATCTACTGGGTCCGTCAAGCTAAGAACCTCCCGAAGAGTATTATTTGCAAGACATAAGAATATTGTACTTGTTGTCATGTCTTTCAAATCTTCGCACTCCTCCGTCGACATCTTCTCCGACTTGTCTTTTTCTCTGAGTGTCACCCACTCATCATCTGTCATCTCCTCGATCCTGCAAGTCTTCATCTTCAAGGCCATAATTGTCCCTTCCTGTGTCAGCAAAGTTTTCAGCCATTGTTGCCACAAGGTGAAATCACCACGACCATCAAAAGTTTCGATCGAAATGCTCGAGCCTTTTACCGATGTCATCCCATGTTCTTTTACTCCAATTTTCCTCTTATCGCTTACAAACCCTCCTTCCCAGCGCCAACTCACTCTGATACCACTATTAGGTTTTAAGCACGTAAGGTCTGAAAAATATCAAGAGCGCAATAAAATAAATAAAGCTGGCACAAAGAAAATTTGAGAGAAAAATTATGTTTCTACTGTTTCAGGGTAATATACAAATAGCTCTCCCTATTTACAAGTGCTAATTACAATGCACTTATAAACATACCCTTCCCACACTCTATCCGGATGTGGTTTTTAGCAATTAATTACCAGTTGTTCCCTACACTCTCCTACTCTCACTAAGCTCCCTCTTGGTATGCTTTTCCGGTGGTGTCTTGTGCAGTTTTTGTGTGTTTTCCATCAGTTTCTTGCTTTCTCATTTATAGAGAAAAACTAATGAGTTTAACGTCAATATATAATTCTTATTTCACGTAACTGCTTCCCATAAATGCACATTACTCTAAAACTTTCCCTAAAATTAAAATTTGAACATTACTTCCATTATCAAAACTTTGTTTTTAACTAGCTTTGTCTTTTCTTCTATTTTTTTCTTTTTCTCTTTCTGTTGACTTTTATCAATCCCGACACTTTTGAATGTAATTTGCTAATACATGACAGTCTCATGCCTACTTATACATTTTGAAAATCCCTTCTAGAGTAGGAACCTTTCCCTCAGAGCAACGTTGACATATACTCTACAAAGAGCACACAAATTGACTTACTAGTAATCAATCCTCTTTATCAAGAGTGGTAAGATAATTTCACTAGTCACTTACCCAATCCCCTAGACCAATATGTGCCCACTCTCCACTCTAAAACCCAAGATTGAAGAGGCCCAAAATGGTTGAGAAAAGAAGCACAAAGAAGATCTCGTCCCAAGCCTCGTGCTTCCTATTATACGCCATAAGAAGACCACACTACAGATCAATTTCCAAAATAATATCTTTAATTTATGTGAAATCTGCAAGCTCTATATGATCTTGGACAGGTGATCTGAACCCTTGCAAGGGTTGTCTGATACAACTGGGACATTAGCCATGCAAAACCTAATTTATCTTTGTAGTTCACTGCGTGTGTTCCTTCCTAAACAAGAGAATCTTAAGACACTAAATGTCAAATTACCATGGTCAAAATCTTAGAAGTCGAGTGAGGTAAACTAAATTCCTGATGAGACAACAATACAAATTCCCCCCCCCCCACGGAAGCAAATAGTTTCTTGCCTTTCCAATGTTCCCAAATTTGTGCCTTCCTATTAGAGCCAGGCTTACTGCCTATCTATCTGTCCCCATAGCAATGTTTTCCCCATTTCCAACAAGTGATCTAAATCCCTGTTGGAACTTCTAGGCAACAGAAACCAAACCCTTTCTACCCCATCGTTACACCTTTAGATTGCTAGGCATATAAGCGACCAATATTGTAGATCTCACCAAGTACTTGAAGTGTAGATTCTAGAAAAGAGAAGGTCTACTTGCTTATGAATACGTGGCCTCTGTCTCATAAGGGGTGACTCTTTAAAAGAAGAGATTTAGTGGATTCTTAACCCACCCATTCCTTTTGACAGAGCCAAATTAACTTTTTTGTCCAATACACCATGTGATCCATCAGTAATAGGCTATAAAAATTGAAATATAATGGTGTTCAGCATAGATGCTATACACTAGGGAGTTTGCAGAAGGACATGACATGATTTCCCAATGCCACCCCAACAACATATATTGACAGGATTGAACTTGGTTTTTCATCCCTGAAGACATCATTGTACAGAATCCGCCAAAAAGCATAAGTGCAAATTTTTGGCTTTTGATAGAATAATAGAGACACCCATGTAGCCATCTAGAGTCCCTTCAAGGGAAAAATTGACTACTATCTTCAACAACTCCCGGCCCTCATCTGATGCATGAGGTTATAACACCTGAAGGATTTGGATATGTTGATCACTTGCTCGAAACTAAGCAAAAAGTATCCAATATAGACTTAAGCTGTAAGCACTGATTGTACTCCACTAGAGTGAAAATTGCATCATGAGTGAAGAAAAAGCTATTAATCTCATGAGCTTGTTGAGTAACTCAAATTCCTCTAACTAGGTAAGGAGATGAAGGATTGCCTTGCCTAAACCTAGCGCCCCAGTTCGAATGATCAAGAGGGCATTCCATTAATAAGAACCAGAATGTAGTATAAGAACCCAGAATGTTACTACTATCATACACACCATAATTAATTTGACCCACGTCTTTAGGAAATACAAATTGCACAACACAACCTCTAAGAAATCTCACTCTATGCACTCATATCCCTTACTCTATCAACTTTAAGCCTGTAAGACAATAACCTGGTGCTTGACTCTAATAGTCTCCATGATCATCATGCAGTTATCACTAATAGACCGTCCTGGTAGAAATGCATTCTAGTATTCCCCTACTAACCTAGACATAATCTTTTCATTGCAAATTGAGACACTTAGATACTACTTTATAAATCACATTGCATAAATTGATAGGCTTAAACCCCCCAAAGGAGTCTGCATTGTCCTTCTTTGGAATGATTTAATGAAGTTGTGATTAATTTGACTAAGGAGACACCCCAAATGGATTGACTCAATTACTGCCTTGAGAACCTCGTCCCTAAGGAAATTTTAATATTCTTGAAAGAATCCTATCGGAATACCATTCAATCTTGGGGACTGAATCCCATCTATAGCTTCCTCCCCCCCAAAAAAGCCTCACCAATAGATCCTAAAAATTACCCGTTTGCCATCAATTGTAATTGTGAGGTGTCTATGATCTGCTTGCCTTGAGAATCAACCCCTTGTAGAATACACAATTTTTCAAACCAACCAACGTCTGACATGCGGAAGAATTAAATATTTTTATTTTGGCCAATTATAGCATGCCACGTGTTAAATTAATTACAACATTCCATTAAATTAAATATTTAATGAAAATGTGTGACAACCACTTAAAAAGTGCCATGTGTCATGAATGATGAAAAAATAAATGATTATTTCTTTTAATAGAGATAGTGAAGAAATCTCTAACTCTGACTTCTCTACAAAAAGGGGGCTACCCCCGTTCAAGGGTCGGCATTCAGAGGAACTCACAAGAGCTTAAGAATTTTCTTTGGAAGAAGACAACAAGCACTCTAAACATGTGTCATCTGCTCGCGGAGATTACATATCGTGATTGAGATTAAGTCTCTTAGGTCCTCTCTCAAGATCAAATTCATTCAAGACCGTTCAAGAAGATTAAATTAGAGGATTTATTACACTTGTTATTGGAACGATTATATAGAGATTGTACCCGTTCTTTGATATAAATACAAAATCGAATTTATTTTCTCAATTTCTCATCTAATTTATTTTAGGTTCGAAATTTGTGTTTACAAATTTTTGGCATACTCGATGGGCCTCTCTGCCTCTCATTTCATTCTCAAAAGTACGAATTTTATATTCCTTCAAGACAACATGGCCCCTAAGAATGCTATCTCTCAATCTTTAAGGAAAGCTATTTGATCCATATCTCAGGGATCGACAATCCCTAGCGATGCACCTGGTGGGATTATAACTAGAAGTATGGCCTGCCACAATTGTCATAGAGCAATTAGTTGTGACTGCACTGTTGTAATCATGTTAGATTCAAAATATCAACTCCAAAATGTCTGATGGAGTCTGCCAAGCTGCTTCTTTTGGTTTGAAGCAAAAGTCTGTTGCTGGGTTCGACATGCCGCAAATGATACCTCATGGGATGGATGAACTTCAAACTAATACCAACCCTATGTTCCAGCCCTTTGGTTTGGAAGATGATGGTTATTTAAGTACTGATTCCGTTTCGACATCATCAGTGAAATCACTCTCTTCACATGCTGAAGCTGAATCCCACGACACTGTCATCATGCTAGTTATAGTTACTGAGGTTGCCAACTTAAGGAACAAGTAGCAAGCATGAAGGCTACATTGGATCGACTCAGTAAGAAGAGTGCATAAAGGACGCTCAAATCAAGCATAAAAATGAACAGATTATTGAATTGACAAAGAAGCTGTAGAAGAAGTCGTTTGAAGCTTCTAACAAAGGCTCAGCCGATGAAGATTCTAATGAAGTGTTTAATCACAAGGAAGACTTGTATGTGAATGCATACCAAAGGAAGATTCTCCCTTGGGTTCAATGTCTCCCAAGTAGATTTAGAGCTTAATTATGAATGCATGTAAGGCTTAGTTAGGGGAACATGCTCACAGGATAAACTTATATACGAGGCCTTATACGAAGACGATTGACATGCTTGGTGTGCCCATGGCTATCAATCCCCCAAATTCAATCAATTTGACGAAAAGGGCAATCCTAAAGAACATGTTGCACTTTTCATTGAAATTTGCTGTAATGCTGGGACTGAAGAGGATCAGGTAGTGAAGTAGTTCGTTCGAACTTTAAAGGGATTTCTATCAACAAGTATACTGATTTGGAACGTGAAACTATTAATAATTTGGAACAAATGGAGCAGGAGTTCCTTAATAGATTCTATAGCACTCGGTGCACTATCACTATGACAGAATTGACCAATACTAAATAGTAGAAGAATGAACCTACCCTCGATTATGATAATCGCTAGAGATCTCTTAGCCTAGCGTGCAGGATCCTTTATCTGAAGCTTCTATTGTTGAAATGTGCGCTCAAGGTATGGAGTGGAAGGTGCTTTATGTTTTACAGATGAGCAATCTAAAGACCTTTCAAGAGCTACCTAAGAAGGCGCATGACATGGAAATGACAATAGCAGGCCGTTATGATAAGTTATCTTCTTTTACAAATTTAAGAAGGACTAAAGTGAGACCAAGAAAAGCTCTAATCCTACAAAGGTGTCGACAAAGGAATCCATGGCCACTTCTGCTAAGGAGCCTGTACGGATTTCAGGGAAATCTAGGCCAAAAGAAAAGAAAGGATCATCCTCGAGATGGTGAAGGAAGCGACCTACATTGAAAGAGCTGCAAGAGAAAGAAGTACCCGTTTCCTAATTCAGGCTTGTCAAGAATGCTAGATGATATACTTGAGAACACGGTTATTGAACTCCCTACACCAAAGTAGCCTGAAGAGGCTGGAAGGACTACTAACCCAAAGTACCTTTGCTATCATTGAATCATTAGCCATCCCCTCAAGAAGTGCATTAAGATGAAGGAACGTATTATGCAGCTCATTAGGGATGGAAGGATCATAGTAAACTTAAATGACTCCGCTGGGACCAAACTTATCTCTGCTGAGGTGGAGTATTCCCTTATATCACAGCAGCAAAGGCCTACTCGATCTTATGAGCAAACGGAGAGAAATGTAATTTTCTCTGAAAGAGAGGAATCATTCACCATTCAGTTTGGAAGTCTGGAACTCATAGTTGTCCCCTTAATAGTTTAGGGATCGGTGGTGGAGACCAATCTTACTCTGGTTGAGGACGAAGAATGATGGACACTTGTCACTTGCCAGAGGCTAAGGAAGTCGAAATAAGCTCAAGCACCAGCCCTTCGTCGAACAAAAGGATAAGGTAGCAAGAAGAATCCTTGATGTGCAAAAAGCAAGCAAAGGTTGAAAACAAACAAGACGCAGGAAATTTGGCATGTCAACCAACTCAAGCAACAACTGCTTATTCCTATCACACTAGAGGAATTCTTTTCGGTACGATTTTTGAGAAGGTCATTATTAACATGACTTCATGTTATGAGCTGCAGGATGAGGAAGATGAGGAGGAAGAAAAGCAGGAGAAACCTCCTAAAGATGACAATAAGACTCTTACTATTTTAGAGACCTTACGAATATGTAAGGATTGAAGGCAAATCTTCAATAGGCCAGAAGAGATACGCCAACATGTTGTTTCCTTATAGCACCCGAAACTTTATGTTGACAAGGTCAAAGATGTTGGTCAATCAATGAAAGATGTTGCTCATTATATTGTTTGTAACACCACCATCACTTTTATAGATCTTTGTAATATGGAGGGTCAGTTGTTAATATTATGCCTAAGTCTACAATGAATGACTTAGGGATTATGGCAGAAGAGTTTTCTAAGACCGGAATGCTGATCCAAGGATTTAACCTAGAGAGTCAGCGTGCAATTGACATGATTCGACTTGAACTAATGATGGGAGGCCTATCAACATCTTCAATCTTTCATGTAATTGACTCTAAGACTTCCTACAAGCTGCTGCTCGGACGTCTATAACTTTATGAGCATGGAATAGTAGCTTTAACGCTCAACCAATATCTCAAGTGCTATCATAAAGGAGAAGGACGATCACTGCTGATGTCAGACCATTCATCAAGGTGAAGTCACATTTTGTTAATGCTAAATTCTTTGAAGAAGGTTTCACACCTAAAAAGACGATGATGTCAACAATTTCCTCCAAAGGTAAAGGTGACTCAAAAGCTACCAAGGAGGCGCATGTGGAAATGGGCCATGATGGTACGAAACAACAACCACGCGACGAAGAGGACGATAAACAAGCTGAGGAAATACAATCCGCTAAACAGGTTATAGCACAGGTGGCTGCTTCAACAAGCTCCATGACATCGGTTTTAAGCTATGCTCTGAAATCCCACTGTAAGGAAGGACCCTTCAGTGGTGTTGTAAATGGAAAAGTTAAAGGAAAGATCATCAGGAAGGCTAATGAGGCAAGCTTGGGTGCCCTTAAGGGAAGTGCCACATTGCCAACACAAAAGGTTTACCAACCAAAGGTGAGCAAACACACTTTCCCGAGGTTTGTCTCTTCTTCCAAGGCCTTACTGAGAGAGAGGGGGACTTGCCACATACACGAACCAAAGAGGGATTCGATCCAAATGTATACAAGTTTATGAAAAGAGGTGGTTATGACTTTCAAAATCCAACTACCTTAGGAAAGGTAATCGAAGCCAAGCCTTATGGTCTTAATGAAACTCAAAAAATGATCCAAGAGAAAGGCAATTCAATAGGTGTCTTTAAAGCTAGACTTGGTTACGCGGCACTACAGCCAATCAAAATCTCGGGGCAATGAAAGGACACGCACTTTACAGTTTAACATATCTCTGCTGAAGAGATAGATGGGAGTGAAGATGAGGATAATTCACCTAGCACGAGGACTTCTATATTCAATAGATTGCAACCGTCCACTTCAAAAAAACATCCATTTATCTTTACTAGAATTAAGGCACGACCAAAGCCTTCAGTGTCCAATAGGATCAAGAAGGGAACAAAGCCCTTGAAGGCACCATCCTAGGACCTTAAAAGTTCTTTATTCAATCGTCTGGGTGATACAAATGAGGTACAAATTTCTATCCCTTCAAAAACGAAGCGATTTTCAACCCTAGAAGTCAAAACAAAAGGTTTATTTAAAGTGCAAAGGCATACTATGATGTTCACTGGTCAGCAAAGTAATTCTAACTCTAACAAGGAGGAAGGGTAAAAATGAGTTGGCTTCTTCTCATCACATCACTGTTCAAGAATGCGAGGATTTAGATTCAGAGATAGAGTTTGCAGAGACTCCTCAAACCCTTGAGGATGGAGGCAAGCTATGGTCGATAATTTAAGGGAATTGAATCTTAGAACTGCCAAGGAACCTCGCCCAGTTTATATAAGTTCATTGCTAACACTCAAGGAAGGTAAAAAGTACTTTGATCTCTTCTCAAAATATGAAGATGTGGTTACATGGAGTTATAAGGAAATGCCATGTCTTAATCCCAAAGTTTCAGTCCATCGCCTATCTATCAAAAAGGGAGTTCTCCAAAAAAGCAGCCGCAGTGTCATTTTCGTTCAGAGTTGGTACTTGAAATTGAAAAAGAGGTTAATAAATTCATTGAAGCGGGGTTCATTTGGGAGGTAAGTAATCTAATCTAGATCACAAACGTTGTCCTCATAAGGAACAAAAATGAACAACTTTGCATCTGTGTAGACTTTCAGGATCTCAACAACACATGTCCGAAAGATAACTTCCCCGCTGCCTATCACCATGTTGATGATTGATTCGATAATGGGACTCGATGCCTTATCATTCATGGATTGTACTGCAGGGTATAATCAAATCCAAATGGCATCGAAAGACCACGAGGCCCTGGCCTTTCATTGCTAACAAATGATCCACTTCAATCTAAAGAATGCAGCGGCAACATATCAAAGGGCAATGCAAAATATTTTTGATCAGATGTTCCACAAGATAGTTGAGTGTTGCATCAATAACTTAGTGGTTAAATCTAAATAGAAGTCAGGCCACATTCAAGATCTTCGTAGGGTCTTTCTATAACTGCGAAAGTGTGAGCTGAAAAGGAACCCACTCAAATGAGCCGTTGGTGTCACTTTTGGAAAGTTCTTGGGTTTCATAGTTCGCCATAGGGGATAGAGATTAACCAACCCATGATCAAATCAATTCAAGAGATGCCTAAGCCTAAGAATCTCAAAGAGCTTTCGTGGTCTTCAGGTCGCTTAGCATATATTCGAAGGATCATATCAAATCTCTCTAGTCATTGTCATCCCTTTAGCCACCTTATGAAAAAGGAGCAACTTTTGAATGGGATGAGCCATGCCACGAAGCTTTTAAGAAAATTGAGAAGTACCTATCAAATCCTCCAGTGCTGGGAGTACCAATCCCCGTCAAGCCTCTTATACTTCATATTACGGCTCAAGAATAGTCACTGGGGGCATTATATGTTCAAAAGAATGAGGAAGGAAAAGAAGTGGCTCTATAGTACTTAAGTGGTTGATTAGTTGGGCTGAATTAAAGTATTCTTGCATGGAAAAGATTTGCTTATCGCCCGTATTTGCTGTTCAAAAACTAAGACGTTACATGCAAGCCTATACAATGTAGGTAGTTTCTAAAGCTAATCCCATCAAGTACATCCTATCAAGGCTAGTTCTTAGTGGGCAACTTGTAAAGTGGGCTATGGCTTTAAAGCAGCTTGATCTTGTTTATGTGCCACAGAAGGCATTCAAAAGGCAAGCGTTAGCAGATTTCTTAGTAGATCACCCAATTCTTGATGAGTGGGAGCTAAATAATGACTTACCAGGTGAGGATGTGTTCTTCATCAATATTCTCGCACCTTGGGAAATGTACTTCGATGAAGCTGCGAGAAATGATGGGGCTAGTTCAGGTGTAGTGTTCAAATAACATGGCTGAGTATCAGGCATTAATCTTACGTCTTCAAATGGCTATTGAAATGGAAACCAAAGATCTTGACATCTATAGCGGCTCACAATTGGTCATCAAACAAATTCTCGAAGAGTATAAAGTCAAAAAGGATGATCTCATTTCATGCCATAAATGTTCCCTGCAATTGTTAAGTAAGCTTGAAACCATCAAGTTAGAGCATGTTCTTAGGAGAGCCAATAAGACAGCTGATGTGCTTGTAAATGTTGTAGCCACTCTGGCACTAGGGTAGAAGAAACATGAATGTTCCTATCTACAATCGATAGGTCATGGCACCCCTTGATGAAGATCTTAAGGAAGACATCAACGCTATCAGTGCTCACGAAGTAAATGAAGAAGATTTGAGGCTCATTGATTACTTGCAGCATAGGAAGCTCGCTAATGATCCAAAGCATAAGACAAACATTCAATGAAGAGCTCCCCACTTCCTTTACTTCAATGGGACTCTTTAACAGTGTTCTTTCCTTGGCATTTAGTTACGATGCTTGGGTAATGGAGAAGCAAGACAAATAATGGAGGAAGCAAACTCAGCAATATGTGGTGCACACTAGGCAGGGCCCGAATTGTATGACCGAATCAAGAGGACGGGTTACAATTGGCCTACTATGGTACAAGATTATGTTAACTGCGCAAAGAGGTACGAGTCTTGCCAGTTTCATGCCACTTTTATTCATTAACCTCCTAAATCACTCCATCTAATTATGGCGTCCTAGCCATTTGAAGCTTGGGGGCTTAATATTGTAGGTCCTATCACTCTGAAGTCCTCTGATGGCCACTCATACATTTTGGCAGCAACAGACTACTTTTCCAAATAGGCAAATGCAATTCCGCTAGGGAAGTCAAAAAGGAGAATGTTATTGATTTTATTCAAACACACACCATCTACCAATATGGCGTGCCTTGATACATTATCATCGAGAATGGGAGGTCATTTCTCAACAAGCTAGTGACTAACCTCTGGTTTAAGTTTGTTCAGTAAAAATCTTCAATGTACAATGCACCTACAAATGGGTTAGTAAATTCTTTTAATAAGACTCTTTGCAACTTATCAAGCAAAGTGGTGGCAAGGTCAAAGCAGGATTGGTATGAAAGGTTAGGAGAGGCTCTTTGGGCATACAAAACCATGTATAAGACGCCAACTCAATTGATTCCTTTTGCCCTTGTGTATGGGTTTGAAGTGGTATTGCCTTTAGATCTTCAAATCCCTTCACTCCGTATTGCCGTACAAGAAGGCTTGACGGAAGATGAAAATCATAAGCTTCTCTTAGATGAACTCAAGGCGCTTGGTGAAAAAAGACTTCGATCGCAACAAAAGTTGGAATGCTATCAAGCTCGCTTATCACTAGTGTTCAACAAAAGGTACCACCATGTTCATTTCAAGTTGGAGATTAGGTGCTAGTGGTAGGAAGACCAATCATTATTCCACACAAGATTAGAAGCAAGTACACTTCCAAGTGGGATGGTCTTTATGTGGTTCAGAAAGTTTACACAAACAGCGCTTATAAAATAGTTAGCATGGATGGAGTATGAGTAAGGCCTATAAATGGTAAATTCCTGAAGCTTTACTATCCTTAACGTATTGATGCTTGTAAGCTCGTAAGCAAGAATCTAAACTACTCATACAAATAAAACCAATAAAAAAAAAACTTTTGTACTATTCTTGGCCCGTAAGAGTATAAATTGTGAACTGCTAAATGAAAAATAAGAAAATAAAAAAATTATCGTTCGAGCTACGGTGGCTTGATCCTTTAGGGCGTTGCATTCCCTTCAGGTACGCAGGCAACTTTGGTATATACCCAAGTACATGCATAAAAAAGAAGAAGAAGAAGAAGAAGAAGAAAAAGTTTGTTGATTCTAAATAAAGAAGGCCATTTAGTCTAGCTCTAAGTTCACTTGATTGCGAGTTTTGGACAACTTATGAGTTTAAAGGAGAAACATAGAGATTTAGCTCGGTATACAAGTCGACAATGGTGAAATCCAAATCATAAGAAAAATGAACCAAGATGCATGTGTAACAAGCAATAAAAGAAAATTCTCATCTAAACTTTATTTAGTTAACATCAAGTGTACATCACAAAAGTGGGAAGTACATAACAAATCCATCTAAAAAAAGGTAAGGCATCAGCTAGCTATGGATCCCATTGAAATTTCTTCAGGTCTTCAAAAGACTCCTTTATGTGAGTTTCAGTCTTCTCTAAACTAGCTTTTATGGTCACATCCATAACTTCAGTGGCATTAATTATGTCACTCTGATCCTGTAAATCAATAACTTCTGGCTCAGTATCTTGAAGCAAATGCTCGCTGGTGACCACCTGAAACTAAGTTTTTTCTTTGGATCTTCTAAAAGTTGAAGCTCTTTCAGTAGCTCCTCACACCTTGATTCAACTTGTTTTAGTTCATTCGTTATTGCTCTATAACGGATGCCTACTGCATTTGATCGTTGGAAGGTGTCATCAAGTTTACCTTGCACCTCTACATAATATTATCTTGCTCTTCAGCGGTTGTTTGATCGCATTAACACTGCTATAGGACCTTGAGATCCAATGCCTGTTTAATCAACCCTTCAACCTTGTTATATAAAGGACTGACGTCAATAATTCTTTGAAGGATGGTGGCATAAAGGCTATCGAAGTCACCTTTAAGAGAATGAAGTCCATCAAAGGGAGTACGAGACACCTTGTCAAATATGTCTTAACCAAACACCGAGTAGCATTCCTATCTAGTTCTTTTATAACGGTATCAATGTTGAAGACAGAAATCGCCCCTTGCGAAGCTCTCAAAGGACGAGGCAAACGGGACACTATTGAAGGAGCATAAGCTTTAGGAGTAGACTGAGCTTCATCATTGTTTAAGGAACAAATAACTTACGAACTATCTAGTCTCGATCCAATGTCAAATAAATCTTTACCAAAGATGGTATTCGTTCAATCGATGGAAAATACTGACTTCCCGATGGCTAAGCAATGTGTGCCAACTCCTCCTTGAAGTTCACATTATCGCTTTTTCCCTTTTAAAAAAATAATAACAAAAAAAGTTGGGACAATGAAAATGAAAATACGCATCTGGAAAAAAAGTATGTTAAAAAAGGAAAAGGAGGAGTGCTAAGCATTCAGTAGGATTAGGTTTAGCGTCGAGGATATCCATGATATTCTCATAACATTCTGGGGGAAGCTCAATTACCCCTTTGGTACTTAGCTCACAAACTCCGATGGGTAGCTTTTTTCCTGTTGATTAATAGTAGGATTAATCATAGATTTAGACTTTTGTCTACGTATATCAGCATGTGAAGATTTGAAATATTCTTTAGGCCCTGTTCTATTTTGTGTTTTTTAGGATTTAGCTAAGAGCTTACAGCTCCTTACAGCTTCTTACATCTCTTTACAGCTCCTTACATCTTCTTGCATCTTCTTACATCTTCTTACATTTTCTTACATCTTTATACTTCTTCTTACATCTCATAGATTTTCTATAACATTCATTTATTTTAATTGCAGAAATATGTATGTTTTTTTAATGATACTACCAATATACAAAATTTATAAATATGTTATGAACACAATATTTACATAAACATAAAAACATAATATAACGACGTAAATTATATTTGAATTTCGGCATGAAATATATATTATTATAGATGACCATACATTTATTTATATTTAAAATTATTTACTTAAAATAGAAATTTATTTGAAGAGTTGTATTCAATTTTGGCGATTTTTTGTTTTTAATTATACTTTGCTTATTCGATCAAACTAATGTTCATATAAAAAATCTTGGACGAAATTTTATTCACCAAATTATGGGGATTAATATATTTTATTGTTGTGTAATTAACTTAATTAATTGTTTATTTTTAATAAGTATATTATTTTAATATTATTATTTTTCATCCAAAACGTTCAATGTAAAATAAATTATACTATATAACTCTTCAACAATTCAACAACTCCTTACATCCATCCTTACAGCTCCTTATAGCTTCTTACATCTTCTTACAGCTCCTTACATCTTCTTACAGTTCCTTACGTCTCCTTACAGCTCTTTATATCTTCTTACAGCTCTTTACAACTTCTTATAGCTCCTTACATCTCCGTACATCTATCTATCTATCTAAAACGCAAAATAGAACAGGCCCTTAATCTTATTTGTTACCCTCTTATAATGGAGCAATGCTTTGAATAGGGATTGTAGGGATGGGTGTTGCTGGGATGGCAACATCTATTTTTGGGATCTTGACACAGGATGAACCATTCTCTGATAGGGGAACAAAAGTCTCTAAGGGCTTCTTAGAACGAACAATCTTCAAATTGGGCTTAAAACCAATTTTATCTTCATCCTTTGAAACATTCGTATTAGGTACATCACTTCGTTTCCTTTTAGAATCGCTGGCATGTGGATTGCAAGTCGAGGAAACGAATATCTTAGACCACCACTCACGAAATGCACGAGTGGTATTTCTCTCGAGTAAATTTCATCGCCCACAGAGTAATACTAGGGACCGTAGCATGTGAGCATGTGGTGACAGCGAAACATTGTTTCTGATTTAGGAAGATTATAGAAGTCTAGATTAGCAGGAATATCCTGATGGAAACCAAATTATCTACTGAATTGATCGAGGCAGTAGTGCTCAATGAGAAGGTCTTCTTAAGTTAGTTGATGACGGATGGATGCTAAAAAAATCCCCTCCTGAAACTAATGAGTTCTCAGGCCTCTTTGAGCTAAAATGACTTGGCTTGACCAAGGCCATTAAACTTCACCATGTTTGGACTGGAGGAAGCCTCACCATCGAGCTTGAATGTATCAAAGTTTTTGGCTATCCGAGCATAAAGGAAATGGGCAGGAAAGTGGCCCCACCTCTACCAGGATGTGACGAATGAGAAATCTCATTGAGTGCCTTGTAGATACTCATAAGGATTGTCATAGGGCGGCAATACCCTATACCAGATGCCATGAGTGATGCGATGCTGAAAGTGCCATGGTGTAGCAACCAGTGTCTCTAACTAGCAAGATGAATATGCATAACAAACATGAGAGAAATGAGGCCAAAAAGGTCTTGGTATGTTAGCCTCTAGCCACCCCTAGGTCATAAAAATAACCTGACAATCACCCCACCCACGGGCTCCTACATCGATGATAAATGATAGTATTCCTGGGTGAGGGGTCAGGTGTCCTTAATCAGACTTCGTGGAAACATGGTACTTGTTGAGAGCTCAAAACCAAAAGGCAATCTATTGCTCTATAGTTGGCTTGCCCTTATGACCTTGCATAAGTTTGTGGTAAGTAGTGGATAGATAAGTGCAACTCGAGGGAAGCTTATTTGTGAGTTCCCATTAGGTAGGAACAACTTCATCATAAAGACGTCCTAATAATGGTAGCCCAAGGAAACTATGGATAGTAAAGATAATTAGGGACACTTTACCTTTAGAAGTTTGCAAAGTGTTTGTTTTTGGGCACTAGTACGGACATACTGCTCGAATGAAGTCTGGACACCGATCAAAAACGAAGAGCGAAGCATACAAGGCATCAAACAAATGAACGGTTGTGAGTTTGTCTTTATAGCGAATAAGAATATCTTCTAACCACTCCCAATAAAATGGTTTGTAAGAAAACTCCCCATGCAATGGTAGCCTAACCTAGGATTTATACCCGAACTCCATGTCATGACGTAACAGTTAGTAAGAGGGGATATTCTCTTTCATTTTAAAGTGTCTAGACAAAAAAAATGTTTTGCCTATCTTCAAATTCTCTTTAGACCATCAAGGAAGGCTTGCAAGACCTCCAATGCAGCCGAACTTGCATAACAATGCTATAGAACTGTGAATAAGCAACTTTATCTCTTCTTCATTTACGTCATTCTCACTTGGTTGGATGTGTATATAGCGCCGACCGCTA
Source organism: Carnegiea gigantea (assembly GCA_029747015.1). Classification (NCBI taxonomy): domain Eukaryota; kingdom Viridiplantae; phylum Streptophyta; class Magnoliopsida; order Caryophyllales; family Cactaceae; genus Carnegiea; species Carnegiea gigantea. The sequence continues at coordinate 32,813 of JAKOGI010001177.1, forward strand.
GTGGTTTAGTCCATAAAATTAACCATTTTGAATAGGCCATGTAGCAATAGCGACAAATAAAGAAAATTGAGTTGTAAGACATGTTATTTGGATAATCATAGCAATTCAATAATCAGATGGAGACTACAAAAATAAAAAAATCTTGGATCTATAAGCACTAGTAAAACAAAAAAAAATGAGACATGACCAAATGCAAGCAATGGTTCTTGAGCAAGTATATTGACCCATTGATTTACTTAAAATGGTTAAACATTCAAATGTTAACTAATATGAAGTCGAAGTTCGCCTTCTAAAAAATATTTCGCCTTTGGAAAGTTTGTTTTAAGAGAATTCAAGATTAACCCATTGATATACACAAAAAGGTTAGACATTCAAAGATTAACTGATATTAAGTCAAAATTCACCTTGTGTAAAATTTTCACCTTTGGAAAGTTCGCCTTAGGAGGATTCAAGGCTAACCCGTTGATGTACCTAAAAGGGCTAGACAATCAAAGGTTAACTGATATTAAGAAAAAATTCACCTATTTTTACCTTTTGGGAAATTCGCCTTAGGGGGATTCAAGGTTAACCCATTACCTAAAAGGGGAAGACATTCAAAGCTAACTGATATTAAGTCAAAATTTACTTTGTGGAGAATTTTTGCATTTAGGAATATTTACCTTAGGAAAAATTTAGGTTAACCCGTTGATGTAACCAAAAGGACTAAATATTCAAAGGTTAACCAACATTAAATCAAAGTTTGTCTTTTGGGGAAGTTTGCCTTGAGGGGATTTCAGTTTAACCTGTTGATATACTCAAAAAAGTTAGACATTCAAAGGTTAGCAGGCATTAAATCAAAGTTCATTTTTTAGGAGAGTTCGCCTTGAGGGAATTTTAGGTTAACCCATTGACGTACCCAAAAGGGTTAAATATTCAAAGTTTAACCGAAATTAAATCAAAGTTCACTTTTTAGGAAAGTTCACCTTGAGGGAATTTCAAGTTAACCCATTAATACACAAAAAAGGGTTAAACATTCAAAGGTTAACCAATGCGAAATCAAATACGCATTTGAAGGGGAAAAAAATTCTCGCCTCTGAGAATAAACCCGACAAATGGGTCATTCAGCTCGGGTATGGGTCAGGTCTTAGTTCGGCTGGGGTAAGTTTCAGGTCCATCATGTTCGGGTCAGGTTCGGGTTCAGCTCGGGTGAAGTTTGGGTTTGGGGTCACCTTCGAGTCAATCATGTTCGGTTCGGGTATAGGTTTCAGTTCGTGTGAAATTTGGGTCAGGTCTATTATGGGTTATCTGCAGTAGCCCCGTTTGGCTCGCATATTGGTCGAGTTCAATTCGGGCAGGGTAGGATTCGGTTCAATGTTTAGGTTAATATCGAGTCGGTTGTAAATCGAATTAGGCATAAATCAAGTCGGATTAATTTCAAATCATTGTATAGTTTCAATATAGTGATTTTACTTCTAAATTGTGTTTAAAAGATAAAAGCATTTAATTAGACAAGCCCATTTATTTTGTATTCATCTTTTGATTCATACGTTAACAATTATACGTTTGTGCTTTATATTTAAAATACTTCTTTTTACTTGTATAATATATATATATATATATATATATATATATGTGTGTGTGTGTGTATATATGTATGTATGTATGTAATGTATATTATATATATATATATTATATATATATATATATATATATATATATATTATATATATATATATATATATATATATATATAAAATTAAAAAGGACTTTTCTTATGGAAAATCTAATAGGCTTAGTTATAAATTTACTAAGAAAGTTAGTAACTTACAAATACAAGTATACAACCAATCGCTGACCCTGTATTAGATGCGTCGTGTAATTATCCAAAGGATTATGCATACTTAAGTCAAGTTTCAGGTATCTTAATTGAGCATGTGATGACAAAATTAGTGAACCAACCTAACGCAAATCATTAATCAATGGTCTCATTTGTAAGACCCAATACCAAAACATACTTTTTAAAAATAACAAAAAAAAGAATGAAAATAATAAATTTTTATTTTGACCCCAGCGTTAGCTCATAACTTCACGTTTGTCATATTTGGAGTTGGCAAACAGAAACAGATTGGTTCAAGTTGACATTTTCAATAATCAAATTAATGTTCTTCGATACCTTGTTAAGTGATCATAAAAATTTACAGATTTGTCTTTATAAGATTAACAACTTGATCTACATGTTCCTAATGAGTCAAAACTCAAAAGCAAGGGCAATATATGAATACGTGTCAATTAGCATGGCATTTATGTGATTGTGAATGTTCGTTATCGAAACTCTAAAGAGAGAGAGTGTGTGAAATGGATCTGCCATACCATTCTCTCTATTAGCCGTCACAATCTGCCTTTTTATTTTCTTCATCTTCCTTATTAGACTATAATGGCCCCTTTAGAGCCCAAGTTTCCATATCCACGCCATCTCGGCCCTCCCTTCATCCCTTCTTTCCATGGCCAAATTCCTCCCCTCCTAAAGGTCATACGCACCTGCTTAGCTTTTTGCCGGTCTTCAAAATTGGGTTCATTTCTAGAAATCATTCATTTTCATGGAGCTTTAGGCATTGAGACGCTTGAATATGATAATTCCAAACCTCCCTGTATCAGACATTCATGTCTTTGGTTGACCCTGCTTCAATCACGATCTGAAATATTCAACAACAAATTCGAATTTAGGGCTTCCTCTGCCTCTGTTGGCGCTGTGCCTAACCATCTACAGCAGACCACAATGAAGATTAACCGATGCAAAAGGTACAAGTACATTTTCTTTTCTTCAATCACACTCTAGGTATTCCCTTTCTTTAATCTTCAAAATTATGCAAAATTATTACTTATTCTAAGCCAAAGAGTTGGTCTCTCTTTTGGAAAGTTGCACTTTTTAAAAGTGTCTAAAATGAATTTTTTTCTGTCCAACCTGAATCTGTACACTATTTGTGGCTTGAGAGTCCGGGTTGACACTAATTTGTGCGGGTTTCAATTTGAATTATTCTCGTTAATTATGTGTAAATGTTTACTTCTGATCTAAGTTTTATTTATATGTTTATAGGGCACTGAGTAATTTAGGCGTTGGCTGTTGATGATGATTTTGAGATGTATGGCCTATGGTATTACTTCATGCTGGGTTCCATTCTCACCTTCGACTAGTTTCTTCAAGAAATTTAGGGAACACATGGTTTCTTTCTATTATGCTTTGGTTATGATTTGGTTCAAACCTACTCTACTTCATTTGGAATGCTTGTTCTTTAGAACTATTCGACTGTTTTTTGCTTTGCTGTGTTATGGTTGTGGTTGTTTCTCCCAGCAAGTTCAGGAAGTAATGGCACCTTGGTTTTGGTTGGTTGTCTCGGTATCTCTTCCTTGCTCATTCTCTAAGCTTGTTTCTCTTCTAAGTTTAACTTTCATTAATGAAATCTTAGTTCCTTCCTTGTTGGATGAGGTTCAGCAATTTGTTTGAACTAGTTTGTCTCTGTGATTTGGGAGCCTGATGACTTCATGAATGTGCCACTTGCATTTCATTTGGAGTCAGCCCTTATTCCTTTGGTATTATGGAATGAATATTTGAATCAGGTTAAAGTATTCTATAGCAAGGTCAAGTCTCATGTCACTAAGTTGGAGGTACAACAATCTGAGCTTAGACTATTATTGTGGCTTCACTATATACTATCGAATCTATAATGGTGATAGAATTACTTGATGAGTTCAATCTCTCTTGCATTTCCAACGCCTTTATTCAAACTGCCTTCGGGCCTAGAAAATTACACATGTCTACATTATTGTGTTTAGTACTTATTAGAAAGCAGTTTAAATGTGGTATATTCTCCATTGTATATTGCCTCACTATGGCCTCAGTTTACTCTGTATAGGGTTGGTTTGAAGTTCTTCGTCTGTCTGTTAGGCTTATTTATAAGCCATGACGTATTAGTTAATTCGTAAGCTGGGTTTGCTAAGGTATTCTTCTTCCCTAACTTGGTGAGAGAGAGGATGATGTGTATATTCTCTTTTAATGTTATTATTGTATTTGATAAAGATGCCAACAAATCTGCTCATGTTCATAATGTCCATAGTCAATGTTAGCGGTTTGGCTCAGGTTCAAATAACATTGATTTATAGTCGGGTTTGCACAATCACATTTGTATTTTTCACTACTTTTCTATATGTTTTCAATTTAATCTCCTGGATTTAGGGGAATGTGGAAAGTCCTTCTAGGATTTTCTCGTGACCTAGCCTTCTAAAGCTTAAGAACAACCGAACACGGTCCCAGAATGTTTTATGCATGTTTATTATAATAAGCTTGTCATGAATGACTTCACGTAAGTCCAGGTGCCTACTATAGGGGGCTATTTCAACATCGGTTTTCACGAAAGTGGTATGTTGGAATGTCCAAGGTACTAAAAAAAATTCAGGTTTTAAAGAAGTTAAGTTCTTAACAAGAACTCATAAGCCGGATATGTTCTTTTTGCTAGAAACTATAGTTAATGAATCAAAGATACAGAGGATTCTCCCTTAATGGTGTTTAAACATTTTGATTTTATATAACCAGTTAATCATTATGGAGGTATAGCGGTTCTTTGGAATAATGGCAATAGCCATGCATCAATTTTATTAAAAGAAACTAGAACTATTCATATGTCAATGCACGACCCAGATAAGGTTTAAAATTATGTCATTTTAGGAATTTATGCATTGGTAGAGCCTAGAGATAAAAATGACTTTTGGAATCATTTAGTTGAGCTAAATAATGTTCTTGATTTACCTTGGTGCCTAATTATATTATGTCCTAATGAAAAATAAGGAGGCCAGCCTCCTGTTACTATCATATTCTAACGTTTAACTAACTTTTTATCTCTCATTAATGCTGAATGTGTTCAAGTTTCGGGCTGCTTATCTACATAGAAATAAAAGATTCACACTCGCCTTTTTTATAAAAGATTGGATAGAACTCGAAAAGATTGGAATACCCTGCACCCCCAATGTTTTATTAAACACATGGTAATTTTTCTTGCTGTGATCATTGTCCTATTATTATGTCAACTCAAACCCATTTACAAAAGGTTAAGTCATTTACATTTCTGTTCCAAAATTTCTGGACGAAGTATCAAGATGTTGATACTATTGTCTCTCGAACTTGGCTGTATAATAGCAATGGAACCAATATGTATAAAATCATGCAGAAATTAAAAAAGGCTAAGCATGATGCTAAAGATTGGTCAAAAAGAAACTTTGGAAACTTCAATGATAAACTTACCAAGAATGCTCTTAAAATAGAACATGTAGAGGAAAGACTAATAGCTAATCCTAAGAGTCATCGATTCAACTCCTAGATGCAACGACTGTTGAAACAATGCGAGAAAATGATGCTTTTTAACCAGAAATATTGAGCACGGAAAGAATGGTTAGTAAATGGTGATAGAAATACCAAGTTCTTTCAAAATAAGGCCAATTCTAGAAGGAAGAGAAAATTAGTCATCAAATTATGGGATGATTGTGGCATTTGGATTGATGACCACAAAATGACTGTTGACAAATTCATTTTAGATTATACATAGAGATTCAAATCCACGCATAACAATGCTAGAGTATTGCCGAACTTAGGTTGTCGAACCTAATTTTAGACCTTGATAATAATGAGCTTATTAAACTTCCAAATTTGGAAGAGGTTAAAAATGCCTTATTTAGTATTAATTCTAATAAGACACCGAGATGGGATGGTTTTGGTGCGGGTTTTTTTAAGGACTACTGGCAAATCATCAAAAATGATCTTTTTAACTATATTCTTGAAGTCTTCATAAATGGCAAAATCCTTAAAGAGATTAATCATACCATTATTGCTCTTATTCCAAAAGCAATAGACCCACATAGATACTCATTACAGGCCCATTAGTCTATATACTAACACAAATAAAAATGTAGCAAATGATATGAACAGACAAAAAGAGAGAAATTAAAAAAAATGAAGCATATGGTCAAGTTTAAAAAATACAAAAAGGGCTACATGAGAAAGAATATAAATTTTCCAAATGCTACCAACATTTTAGGCATTACAAAATTGACACAGATAGCCAAAATTGATATTAAAGCTTAATACTAATAATACTAAACCTCAGTTTTCAGCCTTCATTATTCATAATTTTTGTTCACATCTGAACAAATTAAGAATAGCGGAAGCTTTACGAGAGAGAGTTTAGTTATGCCTAAGCTGTGGTCTGCCTTGCCATTCTCATTGCCATGCATCATGTTTAAATACACAAATAAAAACATACAACCCTAACCCTACTCCTTAGTGGACAAGACACTTGGGAGAAAATACTAAGAATAATACAAAATAAATATTTACACAATATTTCTTAATACTCCCCCTTAAGGTGGAGCATAAGGGTCTATCATGTCTAGCTTGCTTCGTAGGTAGAGAAACTGCTTCTTCCCAAGTGCTTTTGTAAGGATATCAGTGGTTTGTTGTTTGGTGGACAAGTAAGAGACAGTCAGATCACCAGATTCTAGTTTCTCATGGACAAAGTGGCAGTCAATTTCAATATGTCTGGTTCTTTCATGGAAAACTGGACTCTTAACAATGCGTATGGAAACTTGGCTATCATAAAACATACGCATGGCCGTGTGATGGAAGATGCCAAGGGATGCTAAGAATGCCTTCATCCAAACCAGTTCACTAGTATTAGCAGCCATCAAACGATGTTCTGCTTTAGCTGGCAATCGAGAAGCGGTGGTTTGTTTCTTGGTGTACCAAGAGACTGAAGACCCTCTAATAGTGATGAGATATCCAGTTAGAGACCGTCTTGTGATAGGGCAAGCACCCCAATCTTCCCTCAGCAAGATACCCTGGACCAGGTGTTGCTTTAATATAATAAATCACTCGTCTAGTTGCATCCATGCACTCCTGTTTGAGGTCTTGCATGAACTGAGATAAAATGTGAACAACATAGCTTAAGTCTGGTCCAGTGATGGTTAAGTAAATTAGGCACCCAATTAAGGGTCAGTATCGACCTGGGTCATCTAGCAACTTCCCTTTGGCCAAAGAAAGCTTATGGTTCTCTTCTATAGGAAAATCAATTGGGCGTGTTCCTAAGAGCCCACATTCATCGATGATCTGTCGATCTCAAGTGCATATTTACGTTGAGATAGGAATAATCCTTGTGGTCCACGACCCACCTCAGCACCTAAAAAATATTTTAGAGATCCGGGGTCTTTCTTTCGAAAGTAGTGATTAAGATAGGTTTTGAACTCTTGAGAAGATGTAGGATCATTACTGGCAAGTGTGATATCGTCGACATAGACCAAAATGACCGTGAGGTATCGCCCTCGCTTGTACGTAAATAATGAATAATTAGCAAACGATCGAATGGAACCATAGTCATTGAGTTTGCATGATAGCTTGGAAAACCATTTCGAGGAGCCTATCGTAACCCATATAAAGATTTATGTAGCTTCCATACTTTTGTCAGGGACGACGATGTAAACACTGGTGGCAGTCATATATACACCTCCTCCTTAAGATCACCATGAAGAAACGTGTTGTTTAGATCCATTTGGTGGGACTCCCTTCCTTTAGCAATAGCAACGGATAAGAAAGTTCATACACTTGTCATCTTGGCAACTGGTGCAAACATCTCAGCAAAATCTAAGCCATCCTGCTGATGGTCACCCTAAACAACTAGACGAGCCTTATATCTTTCAAGGGACCGGTCAGACTTGTACTTCACTTTGTAAACCTATTTATAGTTGATATCTTTCTTTCGAGGTGGCAAATCAACTAGGGTCTAAGTTTTGTTATCCTCTAACACTGAATCTCGTCAGCCATAGCTTGCCTCCAGCTAGGGTCAGTGGCTGCTTCTTGATAGTACTTAGGCTCAATAATTTTGTTAATAGCAGCTAGAAACCCACGATGAGCACGAGTGAATTTTTCACATGTGACAAAATTTGCTAAGGAATACAGTATACCTGAGGAGTCTGCTGAAGATGAGTGTAGAGAGGAAGGGTCAATGGATCTAGAACTGTAGCAAACATAATCTATCAAGTGACTAGGTGGTTATTGTCCTCTCGCGAGCCTGCGAGTCTGATCTACTGGGGTGTTGACTTTGGCAATGGGTTGCACACTGGACTGCTCAGTTGGTCTCACCATGGTAGTTGGATTGCTCCCCCTATCGCTAGCACGGGTTTCTGCATGAGGAGACCCAATATTGGGTACAGCTTTGGATGTGGCATCATGGGCCTCCTTAGCATCAGCTCCTGACGCCCTTCATTTGGTGCCCATGTGTTTTGGGTGGGCCCAGGTTGAGATGAGGCTACTTCCTTTGTTGGAGTCGGTGGTCTATCCATACTGAACTTAAAATTTGTGTTATCAAACAAGATCTCCTAGGGTATTGTGGGTGTATTTTCTACCTTTTTATCATCATAGCAAGGAAAAATATCTTCATAAAATACCACGTCTTCGCTAATAAATATTTCTTTGGACTCCAAATCAAACACCTTCTAACCCTTCTTTCCATAGGGACACCTAACGAGCACACACTTCCTACCGTGAGGCGCAAATTTATCATTGGACTTTGGCCACGAATGAGCATAACATAGACACCTAAACACTTTTATGTGATCAAAATTGGGTTTACCACCATACAAGACTTCATACGGTGTTCGACCATTAAGTAATTTACTAGGTGTTCAATTAATCACAAATGCAGCAATTAGCACACACTCACCCTAAAACTCTAGGGGTAAGCGAGCTTGAAAACGTAGAGCTCTAGCTATGTTCAAGATGTGACGATGCTTTTGCTCTACCTGGCCCTTCTGCTGAGGGGTGTTAACATAACTGGTTTGATGTAATATACCATTTTCAGAATAGAACTTAAGTAAAGGGCCTTTTTAAAACTCAAGTTCGTTGTCACTCCGAATTATTTTTACATTCTTGTTAAAGTAATTTTTCACCAAGGCTACGAAACTCTATAACAAAGTTGCTACTTGCCCCTTTTCTTTCATCAAAAACACCCACACACCTCTACTCGTATCATCCACAATGGTAAGAAAATAGTATACACCACAAAAGGAAGGTACTCTATAACCACCCCATATATCACAATGTATGATCTCAAATAAATCTTTGGCTTTACTTTCACTAATATTGAAGGAATTATGAGTTTTCTTTGCCCTAAAACAAATATCACAAGGGTGATCCCTTTTATTAGCAATGTTATCAAAAACACCTAAACTCTTTGGAAGTAAAGAAAGAACTTGTTTTGATGGGTGTCCAAGATGCTTATGCCATAAAGTACTGGAGTCCACTGTATTTGCCCTAACACTTGGAATATCGATTTCCTTGAACCAAAAGGCGACTCCTTTTTTTCACTCACTCCAATCAGGCTCCTTGAGGTGCAGTCTTGTATCATACAAACAACATCGTTATAAGCCACAGGGCCTTTTAATTCTCTATTTAGTTGAGAAATGGATATTAGATTGTAAGTGAAATTTGGGATATATATAACTTTTATCAATTTAATTTTTGGGCTCACATTGATAGTTCATCGCAAAGTTGTCAACCTGACCACACCATCCGGTAAGCCAACCAGAATAGGCTCTATCTTCTCCAATTCCTCAAGTGCCTTCAAGTTGCCCGTCATATGATTTGATGCCCGAGTATCAAGGATCCACAACAAATTACCTAAAAGTTTCTCGTATCCAGGTTTAGATGACTCGATGAGGCTCAGGAGGCGCTGAACTTGCTCGTTAGTAAATCCTGGCAGTGTGGAGGACTCACTGCTCTCAGCGCCTGCTACTCTAACCTATTCTGTTCCTTTGTTCGCTGCTGCATAGGCTGCCTGGTAGTTTGTCCCTCATCCTCAGCCACCAGTTCTCCCTTCCCGTGATCCACGGTCTCAACCTCTACCCTTACTGCGAGTGCCCAATTTGCCAGATACCCGACAAGCTCGTAGCAATTGCTTTTCTCATGCCCAAACCTTTCGTAGTGTTTGCAAGAGCCCTTTTCAATCACGCTATATTGACCCTTACTACCATGACTCATGGCAAAGGCAGCAGCAGGCTGATTCCATTCGTCTCTCACAAGCATCATGGTTTTGTGATTTTCCTCCTGAAGCACTATATTGAATATTCTATCAAGAGACGGCAGTGGCTCCATCGCGAGAATCTGACTTCTTATTTGTGAATATAGATCATCATTCAGCCCCATCAGGAACTGAAGTGAGCTTGCTTCTTCTGCCATTGCAACAAATTTATGTGCTGCTTTGCACTTGCATCCTGTGCACGTGCAGTGTGTGATTTTGACAAAATTTCCTAATTCACTCCACATGTTGGAAAGTTTGGAATAGAATTCGACGATGTTGAGACTTCCTTAGTTACACACCGCTATGCTAGCTTTCAACCGGTGAATCTTCAGAGCATTGGCCACGGCATATCTTTTCTTCAAATTTGTCCACATAACTTGGGCATTCTCAATATATGCTACACTTGTTCACAGCTTCGGGTCGATGATGTTGAGGATCCACGAGGAGATCATCGATTTCACCATCTCTCATGCTTGTAATTCACCTGGATCTTGTCCTTCAGTTATGGTGGGTTTTGTTAGGGTTCTATCGATGAAGCCAAGTTTGTTCTTGGCTTTTAGGGTTGTTCTAACTACAGTCTCCTAGAGATTGTAATTTTTTCCATCGAATAGCATGGCTGTTATAAATACACCTGGCCCTTCATAGGGATGAACGTAGTAGGGCGAGTAAGTCTCAATAACAAATTTAGTCATGTTTTGTGACATTCAACGAGTGCTCTGATAACATGAACAAATTAAGAATAGCAGAAGCTTTGGGAGAGAGAGTTTAGTTGTGCCTAAGTCATGGTCTGCCTTGCCGTTCTCATTGCCATGCATCATGTTTTAATACACAAAGAATAACAACATACAACCCTAACCCTACTCCTTGGTGGACACAACACTTAGGAGAAAATACAAAAAATAATACAAAATAAATACTTACACAGTATTTCTCAATAACATCTTTATGTAATACTCACACAATATTTCTCAACAACGTCTCTATAAAATAAAAAAACCAATAGGAAACAAAATACAGGTAATGACTATTTCAAATAAGAGCAAGACTTTTTTCCTCAAAAACCAAGGAAAGCCACAGGAGGAGCAAACATCTTTGAAAAGCCAAGATCATAGGAAAATACCTGCAAATTTACCATTAACATTGCTGACAATAGTCAAAGGCACAACGACAAGGCATAGACCTGTATAGGTTAGTGAACATCATTTTATAGTTTGCATAAATAAATCAAGGCACCAATAGTATTGTTATTATAAACATGAAATGTTCCCTCATGATTATTTGTCCATGTGATCAAGAGGGGATGGTGGTGATGTATGAATGCTTGGAATGGGCATTTGTTGCTAAAGAATGGTTTCACTTATTTCGTCACTCTTTGTTGCAATATGTTGCCATTATTTGCTTGTGTCATGCATTCGTGCCCTAGTCTTGCTTAATGCATAAAGTAATATTGCCCAGGCCGGGTTTTGTTATAAACGGCGTGCTTTAAGTATCCTAAGCTCGAAGAACAAATAAGACCAATATGGATAGCGCCTCAATAGGGGCTTTTCACGTATAAGGTAGTGAAAAAAATTCAATGTTGCAAACAGTTCTGCAAAAAGTGTGTAAATACAAATTTCGAGCCTAAAATAAATTAGATAAGAAATTGAGAAAATAAATTCGATTTTCGTATTTATATCAACAAATGGGTACAATCTCTGTATAGTTGTTACAAGAACAAGTATAATAAATTATCTAATTCAATCTCCTTTTTTTTTGGTCCAATCTGATTCAATCTCCTTAAATAGTCTTGAATGAATTTGATGAGGGAGGGTATAAGAGACTTAATCTCAATCAAGATATGAGTTTAATCTCTGCCAGTAGACGACACGTGTTTAGAGTACTTGTTGTCTTCTTCCAAGGAAAATTCTTGAGCTCTTGTGATTTCTTCTGAATGCCAACCCCTGAATGAGGGGGGAAGATTAACTCTCTTTTTATAGAGACGTCGGAGTTAGAGTTTTCTCATTATCTCTATTAAAAGAAATAATCATTTATTTTCTACATCAGTCATGACACGTGGCGCTTTTTTATTGGTCGCAATACATTTTCATTAAATATTTAATTTAATAGAATGTCGTAATTAATTTAATGTGCAGCGTTTTGTAATTGGCCAAAGTAAAGGTATTTAATTCTTCCACATGGTAAATGTTGGTTCGAAAAATTTTGCATTCTACAAATGCCCCCTTGAGAGTTGGCCGCATTTACAGTTCTGGAGTGTTTAGTAGCTACCAGGTCTCGAAACTTGAATGCTGATAGAGAACTTTTGTAGCTTATGCTATCGTAACGTCCAAGTCGATCTTCTTGATCAATCTTCCTTTTTTTGTGGGTTTGATGTTGTCTCAACGCTCAAACAATTACGCTACTATCAAAATTAGACACTATATGTTAGCTTGAGAAGGTTGTCAAGTGAAAGAATAATGCTAAGATTTTATTTAATTCTCTTTACAAATTAGTAAGTCTTAAATTCAGCACGGACATTGAGAAAATCTTCCTCTTATCAAATTTTGTAAAGGCGAGAAAATATTCCAAGATTTTGTACATCTAAACTTTGTATTTAAAAAGGTCAACCCATGGAGGTATTATGCAGCAGGAGAAACTAGACGTAGCAATCTGCATAAAGGTATCTCTCCTAAAGTTTGGTCATTGTCTTTCTTCCCTTAACACTGTTGAAGAGACAAATCTCAGCCCTCACATGTGATGTGATTGATGTCTTTTGCAAGGTTGCTCTTAACTCCTGTCCTATTGTGTGTTGCATTCTTAAATGGATAAATCGTCAGCTGCAATACATTGTGGCTGGATATAGCAATTCATTACAAACAACTTTTTGAGGAACACTTGAATGTAATTGTCAGCCCTAAATTCTCCTCGCCCTGCACCGCTTTGTTCTTCTTTTAATAACTTCCTCCCACACCTCCCCCTTTTGGTGTCTTTGATAGTCTGATGCCTACCTTTTTACTGCGTGACTTGGGCCCCCTTTTTCCCCGATGTAACTTGGCTTATTGCATCGAATTTCCCCTCTTTTCTTTTTTTATAAAATTGTCTAACAAATTTATGCAACATTATTAGTTCTTTGTTTCACGTTCATACGAGAATTTATTATGGTTAATCTTTAAATGTTTAACTTTTTGGGTCAGCAAAGAGTTAACCTTGAATTTTGCTAAGACGAGCATTCTCAGATAGACCTGAAAAAACTGATCCGAGACCCGAAACCTAGACCCGAACCGAACGATCGGGACCCATATCCAAACTGACATTCAAAATGGGATGAACTGATCTGGACCCGAACACCTGAAATAACCTGATCCATAACCCAACGAAACTCGAATTTTAGCATGAACTGAAATAACCCACACCCAAAATGACCCAACCTAATTCAAACACGATCCATAGTGACTCAACCCGAAGTAAACCGAACATGGAGGATCTGAACTCAAACCGAACCGTGCCTGATCTAAAACCGATTCAATTCTTACCCTACTCAATTTTACCCGAATAAAACCTGAATATTACTCAAGCCAAAGCATACTCATTACCAGGCCCGATAGTTCAGGCTGGCAGGTTAAATTCAGGTCGGGTGTATTCGAGTTCGGGTAAAATACGGATCGGGTATATTTCAGGTTCGGATAAGGGCGGGTGTACTTCGGTTTTACGGGTTTCGGATCAACCAAATGGATTTAGAGCGCCTTTTCCTATGAGTTGTTTTTCTTTTTCCAAAATCAAAAATTTTGCATATTTATTACACAAAATTGTGAATATTTAATGAAAAGGCATAATAATTGTAATTTCCAAAAGAATATTAAAAATATTCAAACTTTTTATTATAATATAGGAACAACTTCTATGGGCGGGCGAAGAATCAAGCCTCACTTGATTTTGGGGTCGACCTATACATTGAAAGAAGGTCCTTAGCTGGTCAACCATTTATGGGTAGCCCGTCTAAAGCATTTTAATGGGTTGTAGCAGTTTGATTGCTAATAACCTGTTTAATAATTTAATATTTTTATTAACTAACCTACCAATGTCCAATCAGGTAAAACTTTATTAATGGGCCGACCCCAATACGAATACGGCTAGTCGTTTTCCTATCATTAGCATCGTAGTTCAAGATTAGTTAGAATGAAAACCAAATAAAATTGAATAAAAAAGTACAAGATATTATCTTGTAGTTATATCATCAAAATTTTAAATTATTACAAATTAATTAATTTAAAAAATAACTAGACATATTTGTTTAACTAAATATATAATGGAATGACTTGCGCATCTTTAATACTTGTCTGCTTTTAAATTAACTTTCTTTAAAAGATTAGATAGTTATTTCATGCAATTTTATACCCGTTTTTAACCTTTTTTTCATTTAAAAGTTGTGCAATATTATTTTTAGAGAATGGAGAAGAAGCAATAAGGCTATTATTGTTTAATTTGTAAATAGATATAACTATTATATAATATCTTTTTAAACTATTCGATAAAAATGACTAATCATTATTGTTAAGAGGGATAAATTAGGGAAAAATCAAAAACTACGGATATAATGTTCGGATCAAGCCGGCGGGTTCGGGTTCGGGTTCAGGTTCAGGTTTGACCTACTATTTTGTCGGTTTTTCAGGTTCGGTTTATTTCGGATTTGGGTCGAGAAAATCATGTTCAAAATTCAAAAATTTCGGGCAGGTTCGGTTTGGGTTTTTAAGTCGGGTCAATTTTTGCCAGGTCTACTCATTACCTATCAACCCAAAACTATTTCTAATTCCCTAAATGTCATTGCTAAAGCCTAGAAGAAAAGCTCCTAAAGTAATTTAGCGGAAGTTTTAATAAACAAGCAAGTTATGATTTAACTATTGACCATAGTGCATACTGTCATTAAAATCTTTAATCAGTAGGTAAAATGTAATATTGTTGACGTATTTCAATTAGGTCTAGCAGAGAGTATGAGACTACGAGAGGGTTAGGCGGTGCCCGGCGAGTAAGAGACTAAGGGAGGGTTAGGTGGCAGCCAGTGAGTAGGAGACTGACTGACTGAGGGAGGGAGGGTTAGGGCTTTAGGCAGTGAGGGACGAGCGATATAAGCAAAGCAACTACTAGTCTCAACTGTCCAATCTATCATCAAGGGCTTTCAGTTTTCAGTTTCACTTAGGTTCTGCTTCTTAAAATGATAAAATTCTTAAATTATCAGAAATACCCTTTTTTCGGCGGGTTTAGACTTTTGGGGGGAATTCTAAATTTTTCAAACTCAATTACTTTAGTTTAGGTGGAAAAAGAAAAATACCTTAAGAAGGAATTTTTACAAATAAAACCAATTAAAAACTGAAGAGGAAAAAATAAAATAGTTAATAGTTTTAAATTTTTAATTTGATAGGTATGTAGTAAAAACATAAGAGAACAAAGTATTTGGTCAAAATACAAATCAAGACAAGATAAACACAACAAATAAATTATTAAACTTATTATGATCTAGCAATCCTATTTAACTATTTGATTCACTTAGTGACTTTTTTTGAAAGGGTAAATAAAACCATAAGGATGTTAAGCGTCTTTTCTCACAAGAGTACGTCTAATAACATCATCTGCTAAAATAGCCCTAAGAGATGGAGAAAAAAAAATATATGAAGAGAATGACGCTGTAACTGAGTGTCCACATTTTAAAAGCCAATCAGGTGTCATATTTGCTTCCCTGAAGATTTGGGTAATGAGTAAATAGATACCTTGATGTTTCTATATAAGAATGTCTTCTATAATATTAGATATTTGCCAAGGAACTAGACTCTTTCCTTTTAGTGCTTGAATCACTATCTTTTTTTTTTAGGGGGGTCCGTAAGAGCTACAAAGGCCAATACAATATAATTGTACTGCAAAAGGGAAGGAGAAAATCGAACTTGGGACCTAATGTACCCAGTACCTCAATCTTCATCACTAAACGAAGACTTCATTGGTTGCTTGAATCACTATCTCATTATCACCTTCAATGACTATGCTGTTGAAACTAGCCTTAATTGCTAATTATAGTCCATCATCTAATGCTTTGACATCTGCAACTAAAATAGATGTATCATGATAATAGGTCACTCTTTCCTTAATAAGTTTGCCCATCCAATCTTAGATGATGAAGCCTCCTGCTACCGATGAGTTGATGAGAGATCCATCAAAATTGAGTTTGACGAAACCTGGTGGTGAAGGATGTCACCTCACTAGATGATTTGGTGGTAGAAGAAGAAGTTCCCTTGAAAAAATGATCAATCGACATGCAAGTGCGGATTCTCCATTCTACATTCACTTTTTTTTTCTTGAATCATGCATGCAACCGGATTGAAAATCTCATTATTAAAGACCGATGCGCTCCTGGATTTTCAAATACTCTATAAGATAAATGAGACTTTTTGTTTCAGTTTTGGGCTATGGGAGGAATGGGTCATGTGCAAATATTGTGAAATATCATGGCATCCTAAAGGGGAAAAGTTAGACGAAAGTCAATGATGCTTTGCTGCTGGATCCCAAACCTTTTAAGCCATTTGGCAACCTTTGAAGAGATGTTCTATAGACTCGATATCACCTAAATATAAGGGGCAAGCTAGGTTGATAGTAAGTCCTTTATTTAGAAGAGTACCCCTTATAGGTAGGGCTTTATGAGAGAGTTACAAAAGAAAGATTGTGATTCTTGACAAGGTGTCAATGTTCCAAATCCACTTAAACAACCATGTTGATAAGTCATGCAGTTGGATGCCATGGGCTACCCATGTAGCTGATTTTGCTGTAACGTTACCTAAACTATTCCACCCCTAACAAAGGAGTCACTAGTTTTATAGATGGGTATGACAATACCCTGAATATTCTGACAACAGGATGATTATTGAGGAATTGTATTTATTTGAGAATATCCCATTCAGAATTTTATCGAATAAACTCATAGACTTTGGCTTTTGGGTGGGCAACACTGTCTTCTGACACACCCAAGATCCCAACCAAATTTCGTTTTTCGACTCAATTATCAAACCAAAAGGAGATCTCATCTCCTATGCCTATTTTCCAAATAATTCCCTTGAGACCTCTGCATTTCAATAAATGTTTCCAAACTAGCGAATCCATGTTTTTCTGTTTACAACAAAAACGATTTGTAGTATGTGGATACTTAGCCTTATAGATTGAACCCAAAGACTAGGTACATTAATAAGTACTTTCCAAGTCAATTTACATTGGAAAGCCTTATTAATTGCTTCTATTTTCCGCAATCCCAATCCACCTCTACTTTTAGGAATACAAACCTTATCCCAAGCTATAAGTGGTAGACCTTTTTCTATGTTAAACTTTTTCCGAAAGAATTCTCTATTACATTTGTCTAAATATTTGCTAGTATTATGTGGTAATTCAAAGCATTGCATTGCGTGTGATGGGAGTGATGCTAAATGTGATTGAATCAGAATCATTCTACCGGCTTTAGACAAGTAGTTTGCTTTCCATCCTTCTAATTTTGTAGCTGTTTTATTAATAATTTCCTGAAAACTTGAGTAAGAAGGCCGAGCATGGAAAACAGGACATCCTAGATATTTGTCCAAAGATTGCCTATGCGAAATATTGGATATTGCAGTCACTAGTTGCTTTTGTGTATCTGCTGCATTAGGGATAAAGTCAATACAAATTTGTGGTAATTGACTAACTGTCCTGAAGTTGAATGGAAGAAGTCGAGGATGCTTTTGAGTTTACTACGATTTGCTAAATTAGCTTTGGAAAACAGTAGGCAATCGTCAGCAAAAAGTAGGCACAAAATTTTAACAGATGCTTGGTAAATTTTAGCTCCTACTCCAGGCCTTGGAGAATTAGCTTCTTTTAGAAGCATGTGGTTTAAAGCTTCCATACATAGAATGAATAAATAGAGGGAGAGAGGATCCCCTTGTCCGATCCCTCTCAATGGTTTGAAAAGGCCATTAGGTATTTAGGTTTATTGTTAACAATGATTGAGTATGAAACTGAATGCATTGCTTAATCCATGAATTTCAAGCAGGGCAAACCCTAGTTATTGAAAGCATTTTAATATAAAACCCATTCAATTCTATGGTATGCTTTTTCCATGTCTAATTTAATAGCTGTCGAAGCAGTCTTAATTTTAAGGTTATTAAATTTATGCATAATTTCATGTGTTAACAAAATGTTATCATGAATAGATCTACCGGATACAAAGGCACTTTGGAAGGATGAAATTCGACGATCAAGGAGCGGTCGCATGCTGTTAATAAGGATTTTCGATACAATTTTATAAATGGCAGAAGTATTATGTTCGATGAACATTAATGTCATTTCATTATTGAACAAAAAAGTTCATTAATGAAGAGGCATACGACATCTACATCAATTTTCCGATAAGAATAGTTCTAAAATGTCAAAACAAGATCTTTATTTCAACACATTACTCGTAAACGTACTTCTAACTTATTCTGTACTTACAACGTCATTCAGGTTACAACCACGTCCTTCGGCTTCAATTTGTCTTCCCCTAACAATAGTGAGTTATAATATAACTTTGTACAATGGATACCTATGTGATGTAGCATATATAATTTGAAACCAACATCATCTTGATCGAGCTATATGAACTTACATTCTTGAATTGTTCTTAAGTAAGCTCAATGAAACAAACTTATAAACTTGCATAGATACTCTTTAACTGAATCGACAACCGTGCTAAATCGTTCTTTACCTAAGTCAACAATCCTAATAAAGCGTGTACCAATAAGTAAGAGAACTAACTTGCACAAAAGACGGGAAACAAAAACCTAGAAAGAGAACTCTAACTCGCACAAGAAGGAAAGAAAGTCTAACTGTGACAAGAAGAGAAAATTTATTAGAAAAAAACAATTATACCACTAAATATTGAACTTGATGAAACTAATGGATACCTATGTGATGTAACATACATAATTTGATGTAACATCATCTTGATCGAGTTATATGAACTTACATTCTTGAATCCTTCTTAAGTAAGCTCAATGCAACAAACTTATAAACTTGCATAGATACTCTTTAACTGAATCGACAACTCCAATAAATCATTCTTTACCTAAGTCAACAATCCTAATAAAGCTTGTACCAATAAGTAAGAGAACTAACTTGCACAAAAGACAGGAAACAAAAACCTAGAAAGAGAACTCTAACTCTCACAAGAAGGAAAGAAAGTCAACTCTGACAAGAAGAGAAAATTTATTAGAAAAAAACAATTATACCACTAAATATTGAACTTGATGAAACTAATCAAAGTAAAAGGGACTTAGGCCAGTAATAGCTCTAAGAAACTAGGAAAATAGAGGAATGAGTGGATACAAAACTAAAATTTACGGAGGAGAAGAATTGGATTGAGGATGATATTTCTCTTTCTTGCTTGGTGAATGTTAATTTCTTATTTGGTAAGCATTTACAACTTTTAAAGATTTCTTTTTGAAAATTTAAGTAAGCAAACTTTTTAGTTATTTCTTTTCTTTAAATGAGTGTATATAAAATAAAATGAGAGTATAATTCACTCAAAAATTTGGTGGAGATCACAATATATTTTTGTGAGTATCAATATTACATATGATGAGCAAATTGAACTGCACATAGTGAGTGTTGATATAGTATGTGGTGCAGAAATTAGATTATATTTAATGAGTATTAGTATTATGTAGCGTTAGCAAAAATTCGAGTTCAGGTCGAATTCAGATCAGACAACACAATGTCAAAATTCTAACATGAAATTAATGATCGTTACTTAATTTTTTTCCGAGTCAGACAATTCAACCAGGATTAAATTCAGGTCAAAATTAAGTTCGAATAATAAAAATATAAAAAATGACAGTGCTAGTATTATGCTTTGTGAGCATTAGTATTTTGTTTGGTTAACATTAGTATCATACTTTGTGAGCATTACCACATTTATCATTTTGGCTATGAATAGAATAATATTAAAGAGAAAATAAACTAAGACCAATAGAAAATAATGACTTGCAATACATGTAGTGAATACTTGTGACACATATAGCGACAATTAATATAACTAATAAACAAGAATAATGGTAAAAGAGAGAAGCTAGACAAACAAATTAAAGATCAAAACTATATGGCTGTATACAAAAAATGTATGGTGTGCATCAATTATGTTTGGTGTATATCAATATAATATTTGGTATCCATGAGCTATAGAGTGATGCCGACATAACATCAACACGCAAACGGCGGGACATTTGTTAAGACGTTTGTTTCTTTACTAGGAGTACAAAACTTTCTGTACTCATGAGACTTTAATATATAAAAACATATCACACTGGCTGCCATCATGGTTGAGAGAACCGGATCGGACCAGTCGGTTCAACCGATTGGACCGGAAACCAGTCACAGCACCGGTCCGAAAGTTCTTTAAAACCACTTAAGTCATCAAACCGGGAAAAACCGATAAAAAACCGGTTGGACCGTCTGACTCAGTTAGACCGGCCCAACCGCGGTTAGACCGGTATTTCCCAACTTTTTATAAAAACCGGCTTTTTTTTTGACTATGAAGATTTCGAGCACAACTCATCCCTTCAATAGCATCCTTGGCTTGCCTTCCCCTTCCATGCTTTTTTTATAAGGCTACCAAGTTTGAGAATTTTCTCAAAATGGCGATGTGGGATTTCTCATTTCTCAGAATCTAACAAAACTCATATTTATGTAATGAGAGTATTGTAATCACCTTCTACTCCATCAATGTGGGACCATAATTAAACTTTTTTTATTAGATTTTAGTAATTTATGTTAGTTAAATCAAAAAGTTTTTTTTTCATCAAATATATAATTTAATGATCTCTTCTTCCACATTATTTTGTAGTTGTTTATTTATTGTAATTTTTATTTCGTTTAATGTAACCAATGTATATTTTTTGTTTATCATCAAACTCTTGTAATTTCTATATTCAAGCATGGTTTACCAAATTATTATGTCCATATCAAAAAAATTATGATCTTCTAATTAGTTGTATTACTAAATTATTTTTTCTAAATTATTTTTTCCCTTGAAATAATGTCATTTTAGGGGTTGAATTTTTTTTTTGGGAGCGTGAATGCTAATTATAGGTGATAAAAACACACAAAAATCTTGAGTTCTTTTACAAAGCCTAACTTTAATTACAAGGCCATGACTTTGTATTATCTTTAGCTTGCCTTCTGTGCTTTTTTATAAGGCTACCAAGTTTGAAAATATACTCAAATTGGCAATGTGAGACTTCACAATTCTCATTCTGTAATAGAAACCATATTCATGCAATGAGAGTCTTGTAATCGCCTTCTACTCCATCAATGTGGGACCATAAATAAATTTCTCATCTTCTTTATTGTTTTGTACTTGTAACTTTTTTCTATTAAATTTTAGTTAGTAATTTGGAAAAAAAATATATATAACAAATATATATAAAAAAATTTCCAGGTTCACCGGGTTGTACCGGTCTAACCCAGTTTGACGGTAAACCGGATTAACCGGTCCAAACCCGGTCCAAACGGTGCGACAGATTGAACCATCGACCCACTTAGTCGACCGGTCGATCACCGGGTCGGTTCTTTCAACCTTGGCTGCCATCGCATTAAGGCAATGTTTGGCTGAATGTCAGTAAGCATGTAATGTAAATAAGTTTATAATCATACTTCTATTATCTTATTTGATTATAAGAAAATATTACAAATAACAAATACCTTATAATTATAATTACCACAAATTATGTGATAATAATTGCAATATAAGGTTAATTGCATTACATTATATTCAATCAAACATCACATAAAAAGCAATGTGCTTGCTTTGCCTAGAGTTCATCTTGGGTGTAATGGTTGCAACCTCCCATTGATTATGCAGTTATTCAAATAGCTCCCTGAGCGTCGCACTCTGTGGAAAGATAGGCAACTTTGACATATTAAGGCAAAGATCAACCAGTAATTCTATAGTATATACCCATGTACCTAGCTACATATACACCTATATAAGAAGGTGTGTACTATTTTCCAAAAATTCTTAGATACAAACGTATATATTCTAGTATAGTACACATCCTGTTATATAGGTGTGTACATAGCTAGATACATGGATATGTACCATAGAATTTTTGAAGATTGACCATCAAACTGATGCTTGGTTCCCTAAAGAAGCAGAACCATCTTAAATAAATAGGAAAGTAAGAGCAAAAGAACTAGTGCAAATACAAACTACAAGATCCTGACAACGTTCGTCTCCTGCTGCTGAATCTTCTCAGGCCTAATCAACAAGCAAAGCATCCATTGTCTTTCCGAATGGCTATTCCATTTTACATCAACTTAAAAAGAGAGATTGACCGATACCTGACTTCATGGGACACGAGTGAATCTGCTAAGGCTAATTCAGTGTCTCATACGCCCCAGGATGGATGAGTGTCTCAAAGATGATCACTAAAGCAAGTTTCTGATCCCTGCTATCTTTCCCTTAAAGCCAAAAGGAAACAGTTTTAGTTATGGGTTGCCACATTCACAAATTACAAGAGCTGGCCAGTTGCCATCACTCATCACATTCTCCACCGACCAGATCCTGAAGGCCAAATAACTTGGCTCTGGTCATGGTTTGCTCAAGGAAATATTCACTCCTGAAAAAAATGTAGTCTCCACGAGCTCACATAGTGAACAGCCGGAGTTGAGAGCAGTTAGACAAAGTCCCTCATTTTCCCCCAAGAATGAAAGAACTGTGCAATTATAGTACTCCAGTCGACCAGTTCAAATGTGGATCACCACAGGAGTGTAATCAGGAGGAGTCAAGAATTAAAATTGATTGTCCAAGAGACAATGAGAAAACATGGTTGTACAGACCACAAAGACTACACATGATGACACAAAATTTGAAATACGCACAAGAGGGAAAGCACACAATCAGAATTCACATAATAAGAGTGGAGGAATTGCATCATGTCCTGCTGATGAATATAACTAAGTCAAAGCAACTGCCAGAAATGGGAGGAAAATACAGGAAAGTATTTACCAGCTGTGTGCATAGTACCAAGAGCCAGAAAATTCAGACTCTTATTTTCCATATAACAATACCAATAATCACCACCACCCAGATCAGACATAAAAGTTGCACAGAACAAAAATAGAGAGAGGCTAACATGATTATAGATGAAAAGGCTCTATTAAGCTGGACAGATTACGCTGTACTGGCAGACGTTCTGAGTCTTCTGACAACAGTCATAGAGTTCTGAAAATAGTCATAGCCGGGACTCTAACCCTTCACCAAATATTGTTAAATTCAACTGCATCATTAATCCGAATAAGATGCGAAGTGCGTTATCTAGAAGATGACATAGTGAAGAAGTTGCATAGTCCTCAAGCTTGAACAAATGTATCTGAATCCTTTCATTCTCTTTATTCTAGGTATGATAATGTTGATCATCTTTAGTACAATCAGACTGGATTAGATCAAACCAATTGAGGCCCGGTTTGCAAAAGGTTAAGACTCCTTTTTCTAACAGGTTAGACCAAGGGCTTGGACCAGCTGAGCCAACCGGACAAGGCAAAGTTACATGTTTTCAAATCTCAGTTTAGACACAAATGCAAAAGAGGGGATTTGAAACTTCTTTACAAAGGGGTGTGCAAAGACATCATCTAAGACTGCAAAACACTTCTGTGCACTGCTCCTGAATAAAATGTTTATTAAAATTCAATAACTACGGGCAGCTCAGAAAAAGAAAATATCCCATATGAATGCCGATTAGATCAGAATGATAATGGAGGGAACTGCACTTGCAACAAGCAGCTCAGTCTATCAGTCATTTTGATTCTGATCCGAGTAAATGCAACATTAACAACTAACTACTCAATACTCATAACTTGCCAGTCCTTACAAGAGCTTGACAGGTAAGATGCACTCCTCACTTGGACGAGCATTCTTTAGATGGCTTCGTTGATATATCTAGCATCAGCCCCTTGGGAGAAGAATTATATGCAAAGGCCACACACCTAGAGCTCAGGAATACAAAGACCATTCACAGTCTAGATAAACAAACAAGAATAAACGAGACCTGTCGAATATGCTAACCGTTGTTTCTTGCAAGGTTATCCCTGCTAGCAGTTTGACTTTCTTACAGTTATCCTTACGGCTACAGCACACCATGCAATTGAAAAGACTCAATCTCCAGATTATTGGTTTGGTTTTAAAGCCATCCTTAATACTAGTGTATCTTATGCCAAAGACAACACTAAACTAGCATAGTCTCTTAGCATGAAACGAAATTGAACTATCAGGAATTGTTGTTCACCTCCAATCCAGACAAAACATTTCAGCTGGCCCAAGCTGATGACAACCCCAGCACAAGAGGTAGGGAGCCCTTCGCACTCCTGGCTGAGAGGTAACAGATCATGCCATTTATTGTTTACTTCTGCTCACTTTTTCTTTCTTCTTTTTTTTTTTTGGGTGGAGGGGGTGCTCTGACTCTGAAACAAGTCAATGCCTTCTCACTCTTTTTTTTAAGTTCATTCTTTACAAACTTACTAGTCTCCCATTGCATGCTTTCTTGGCTTTTTCAGACTTACTTCATCGTTTTTATGAAACACCAGTTCCCTAGCTGAGTCTAGCCTCATTAAATACCCACGACAAGATAAGGCAATCCCACCTGCATAACATGTTCCAGTAATCTGGCAACCATTGATTGCAGACTTATGACCACCATTTCAGCAGAGCTCACAAAGTTATAATTTTCCTTAGCTTTAGATCATCATGGATTAAAGCAAATTCCGTAAACTGTAATTTAGATCAGAACCCACAGAGTGGGAGTCTGGGACACCTGCATATGGAAGATTTGATTTGATTTGATTTGCTGTTACTCATAGAACCACTAACTAAACTTCTTCTATCAGTGATGAGAGGACACCCAAGTACAAGAAGCATGCAATTTTTAACAAACTGTGCCTGTTGCAGGCTTCAAGATAGGAAATGTTCCGAAATTGTATGAAAGGATGCATTCCGAACATTATACATTCCACAGTTTGGAGATGCAAAAACCATCAAACAACCACATGCTAGCATCCAATCCAATCAAACTATTATATGTGGGCACCGCACGGAAGAGGGAATTGAACAGAATGTTGGATATTAAAATGCCAACTAGCTAAGAATCATAAGAGAGAAATAATCACCAAAAAGTTCCAGCAGATAACATACATCCTCCAGGGCATTCTTAACTGAATCGAGTCTAGATTACAATACCCGAAAACAATCCACTCCTCAGTACTTCGCCAATGTATAATTAACAACTTAATCTAATCCAGTTTCATGGGCATAAGGGGAAAGGGGGTTTGGGGAGACACTCATCGGGAACTGAAATTTTCCACTAACCTCCAACACCCTAAGCATCAGGGTCATCGCTGTCGGAATCCTCATCGGGAAGATCATTGGCAATGTAGGCACCTGGTTGAATGTATTTTCTTCGAGTTCTCGAAGGAAGAATGTTATCAAGATCGACTTCGGTAAGAGGGTCGTCGGCGAAATCGCTGTCGTTCGACAAATTATCCCCTATATCGGAATCTGAATCCGAATCCGAATCGTCGTCATCATCGTCTCCTTCCTCCTCGTCTTCTTCTTCTATCAGAATCCCCTTCCCTTTTCGGTCAATTACAGCCTCACCATTGGAATTATCTTCTTCCTCTGCTGCTTCTTGTTGTTCTTCTTGTTGTACTTCTTCTTTTCTCTTCTCTTCATCTACGAATTCTGCTTTATCCTTTGGTTTTTGAACACAATCATCTTTTGTGGAAGTTTTTTGGGGTTGTGGGGCTTCTGCGCCATTGCTATCTTCGAGTTTATGCTTCTTGGGGACCTTGGGCTCCTCTTGGGTGCTTAGATCAGGGCTTCTCTTCACAGGCAATAAGGGTTCGTCGCCATTGTTCACCTCCGCCATTGACGATTTTATTGAACTCCAAACAACCGAGGGTTCACAGACTTGAGAGCAGTAGAGGAGGACGACCTAGGGAAGAGGGACGACAACCGAGGTTTCCCCCAGCCTTTCACTCTCAAGTCTCACACAGGGTTTTGCCTTTTTAGCTTTGCCGCATTAGGTCCTGTTGTTTTCGTTGATCAATTTTAATATATCAATTTTAATTAATTTTAATTAATTTTTTACTATTTAAAAGAACTTCTATCCATTATATAAAAAAATCAACTCACTTCAACTAATTTTAATTTATTTTAACCCATTTTAATCTACTTCAACTAACTTCAATTTACTTGAACTCACTTCAATAAAAAAATGCTCAGTTCAATCTATTTCATCTCACTTCTATAATTCTCAACCAATTTTACCTATTTACCAACTTAGATTTTCCAACGAAAAGAATAGGTCCTAAGGATATTCTTAATTGCATGTTTCATACGAGCTTATATAATGAATTTTAATTTTAACATAATTATATTCAATAAAATAATTTAATAATTTGATAAATATAAGTCTTCATATAAAAATAAGAAACTGACAAAAATAAATTTTAAATCTACTAATAAAAAACTCAAGTATAGGAAAAAGGTCAAATTATATTGCTTTACAAATGATGTCCTTAAATAGTGTTTCATTCCAAGATAGAGAGGACGTTTTTTTGATTTATGAGTTGTAGTGAGCAAGTTTGCCCGCTCTAAGTACTTGTCAAAAAAACAAATTATCATAAGGGGGTAGTGTTCTCCTTTAAAGAGCCATGGACATCAAGTTAGAGAGAGAAAAACAGGAAAGATGTTTTGTTAATTTTCTTTTTTTTTTTTGGTTTTTAGGAAACTTATCTTGATTGCAGTTAGTCTATGTCGACCCGGTTGTACAATTGCATTTGTACAACAGAGCCTACAAAATGTCCAATTGGCGTGCCACGTCCATAAAGTAAAGAAACTGCCGAAAAAAAATTACAAAAACCAAAAGCGTGCATGACTGCAACTTCAAATCACATCGTGACCCAAGATCTTCCGTTTACTTTCTCTCTCCGAAATCACTCAAATTGGTGCTTAATTTGGCGGAATTCTGCTATGTTTGCTCACTGATTCTAGCAAGAAATTTTCGGAAAATCACCACTTAAACTTGAACCAGACAGTTCGATGTAAGTTTTAGCAGCATACGAAATTTATTTGCATGTTCGAAACAAAACAATGAATTTGGTTCGCATTATAGGTTTTAATAAAATCACACACTCATAATCTTGTTTTTTAAATGTTTGTAGATGGAAACTCACCAATCATCAGCAGTAAAGAAGAGATCTGCCAGTAATGCATCAAACACTGCTCAGAAAAGATATGTTGAAAATCTTAAACCTTGAAAACTTTAAACCTAATATAGTGAACCAGCGTACATCACCAGTGAGCAGTATGTGGTTGTTCCTGATTCTATCAACAAATTCACAATAAAGACGTTTACCTTGATGTTGACTAATACATGCAAAATATTTTTACGTTAACTCTTCTGATTTTGATGTATAGTAAGTTGTACCTTATATTATGGTGAGTCATATCTTCACTTTAGTGAGATGTGAATTATGTGCTTGTCCCTGTTAACATATGCATGCTATAGTGAGTTGTGTTGTATAATATAGTGAACTATGGCTTGCATGTAGTGAGCCATGATAAAAATCTAGTGAGTTGTAAATTTTATTCTAGTGAGCATGTTCCAGTGAGTTATGCCCTATACATGCTTCGAATTTAGTGAGCCATGACAGAAATGTAGGGAGCTGTGAATTATATGCTAGTTCCTATCAACATATGCATGCTATAGTGAGTTGTGTCTCATAATGTAGTGAGCTATGGCTTGAATGTAGTGAGCCATGACAAAAAGTGAGCTGTAAATTATATACTAGTGGCTGTCAACATATGCATGTTTCAGTGAGTTGTGCCCTATATTTTAGTAAATTATGGGTTGAATATAGTGAGCCATGACAAAAATGTAGGGAGCTGTGAATTATATGCCTGTCAAGATATGCATGCTATAATGAGTTGTGTCTTATAATATAGTGAGTTGTATTTTACATCCTAGTGTGCCATACCTTAAATTTAGAAAGTGAGCTGTATCGTATATTATAGTGAACCATGATATATTTGTAGTGAGTTGTACCTTTTATTCTAGTGTGTTATCACGTTTCCTATAATATTAACATTATATGCAATACTATTTAATAGATCAAAGACAAAAGGGTCAACCACAAGCCCTCAAGAGCTGATTATGCATGTTGTCAGAGACATCTCTTTTGAACAAGTGAATTTTAGGGAATTACCACTTTAAATATATGCAAAAACACACACAGTATAGTCCACTGCACTAACATTGTCTTTTCCTTTTTTATTGAAGCCCAAAGGATCAAAATAAATCAAATGAAACAAATCACAGAATGCAAGAGGATATCACTCATAATTCAGACCAAGGTATGTCCACATTATGTAAGATTATATGTAATCATCTAAATTCCATATGTAGTGAGCAGGAAAAATTGTATTCAAAGCACCTCTACATTATATTCTAGGTTAATAACTATCAATTAGTGAGCCATAACATATGGTTTGGTGAGCTATTACAAATGTCTGAGCAATATCTACTATTATATTTTGGTGTTCCACCATGTACAGTTAAACATTTCAATGCAATTTACTGTAACAGTTCCTATACGGACTGAGTTTATAATCTCATATTTTAAACAGCTAGTTAAACTATACATCTACAATTATATTTAGTGAGCTTAACTCCATTTTTAGTGAGCAAACAACTATGTTTAGTGAGCTGTCCTGCAATTGTGGTGAGCAGACAACTATATTTAGTGAGCTAACCTATAATTGTAGTGAGCAAATAACTATATTTAGTGAGCAGACAGTCTATTTTAGTGAGCAGACAGTTTATTTTAGTGAGCAAAAATATATATATTGAGACCTAGATTACATTAAACATTACATATTTATTTAATTATACATCTTGTTCATTTATACAAAGTACCATGTACAGCTGTAGAAGAAGCAACCAAAGAAGCTTAACCAAAGCATTAGGAAAACCTCTCCACAGTAAGGGACACAACCTTTGGAGGAAAACCAGCTCAACAAGTACTACTGCAACTAAAAGAAGGGTGAAACAAGAAGCTAGGAAGAACAGAAATATTTGCACCAGTCCACCTAGTTTAGAAGATGAATAACTCCAAGCTCCTACAGTAGGGGAGAAACAAAAAGTGGTGCTGTGAAATGCATGCTATGGAAGAATCATAACCTACTCAATAGAGAGAGGGAGGACAAGAGTAACAAAAAACAACAAACCCACCTTAACAACGCACTCCAACAGCAGGGTAAAAACTAAAGGTGGTGCTACAAAAAAGAAAAAGGAGCCAAAGAAGACTGATGCACATAAGAAAATTGGCAACACAGAATAACAAAAAGGGGAGAGACCAATACACAACAGAAACTCCCCCAATGTTCCCAAAAACACTACCCAAGAAAGCTCTGAAAAAACAATCACCAACATTCATTAATAACCTTTAGGGGAAACAGATGATATAGTGGAAGACACAACTTACAAAATGCCTGCCCCTGGGCATGATGATGAATCTGAGTCTGATGATGAAGTGTTGGTGAAGAGAATGAAGAAGACAAAACAAGCAACAAAGTCTAGGCCAAAGAAAATGCAAGTGAGGTCAAAAAAGTGTGTTAAGGCACAACCTGAGAAGAAGAAGGAGCATGTCTAAAAGAGTCCTAAACCTCCTGTAAAGCTCTTAGTTTTCAAACATCAAAAAGAACAGAAATCCCAAAAAAAGGACACAAGTGATACTGTCCGTGTTGAAGACCCTAAGTCTATACAATCTATGCCAAAGCCTGTAGAGGGAGACACAAAATCCAAAAAGATCTTTCAAACAAGAATGTCACCATAAGAGTTTGTTGCCATAATTGATAGTTTCAATGAGGCACAAAGAAAAGCAATACGAGATATGGGACTTGGAGGATTCCTTCACTTACAAGTCACTGAATTACCGGGGGATTCATGCAAATGGCTTGTTGACAGATTTGACCCATACTCAGTCATGTTGTATATATCACCAGATAAAAGGATTGAGATTACACCAATAGATGTGCATTTCACATTAGCACTCCCCATTGGTGGAAGGAAGGTTGAGGAGTTTTATGGCAAAAAGCCAAAAGATGCCAAATACAATAAAGTCCATGATGCATGGAGAAAAGACTGAAATCTGCAAAATGGGACCCCTAAGCTAAGCCAAATGCCATAATACATACTCAGCCAAACTGATGCAGGGAAAGTTTCAAGAGAAACTTTGTGTTGTATAAGGTATCATGCTTTTTCAACAGTTCAAAGAATGTACATTGCGCACCCTATTTTGCCAAAAATGTTGCTAATGTTGAAGATGTAGCAACAATTGATTGGTGTCAGTACGCCATTGATAGATTATGTGAATCTGTCAAAAAGAGGGCTTCAAGCTTTGATGATCCTATTCTGTTCTTGATGGTAAGTTCTTTATACTATATCAAGGTATCATGTTTTCAGTACCACAAAGTCAAATTCAGTGAGTTGAACATATATAATTAGTGAGCAGACCAACATTTTCAGTGAGCTTAACATGTATCATGGTAAGCAGGCCATTTACTTTAGTGAGCGAAACATACATTGTAGTGAGCATAAGGTGTTTTTTAGTGAGCACACCAAAGCTTTTGGTGAGCTATGGAGAACTTGATCATGTGTGAAAATTGTCTATTACATTGATCTATAATGACCATTTTAGTGAGCACGCATCATGTACCCCACAAAGATATAGGAAACATTGTTACAAAACATTACTTCATATTAGTGAGCTACAATATATTTTAGTGAGCAGAAGAAAATGTTTAGTGAGCAAAGCACTATTTTTAGTGAGCAGACAATATAACCTAGTGAGCAGAACATGTCTTTTAGTGAGCAACAGTTCATCTTTGGTGAGTTGTAAATGACTTGTTCATAGATGATAACTGTCTGTTACATTGATCTCTATTAACAAATTTACTGAGCCTAATAAGAATTATTCTTAAACAACATTACTTTATGTTAGTGAGCTAGTATACATTTGTGGTGAGCGGGGACTATATTTTAGTGAGCATGGACTCATTCTTGGTGAGCTATATAGAACTGATTACAATGAACGTTTCTCTTGCAGATGTAATATCTTGACAGGGTTCTCCTAACAAGAAGGATTGTTCAGAGGCAATTCCCAGCAATCAAAGGCTGGACAACAGAAAGGCTAAGGGACAGAGTAAAAGAAGAGAGAAAGGCTAATCAAGTTGTTACAAAAGAAGGGCTAATAGGTTTTGGAAAGGGAAGAGTGGAGCCTCTAATACAAATAACCAAGGAAGTACATGCTGAACCACGTCTGCAAAAGGAACGTCAGCGACAAAAAGAAGAACATCCAAAGATGTTATCACAAAATGATGAACCATCAGAGTCAGAGGTATCATTTATTTCATTTATAACAATTAAGCATAATGAAAGAATTTAAACAAACATCTATCTAATATCTTACAATACTTGAATGGTGTCCACATTGCAGAAAGATATGGAAGAAGTGGCTGAAGTAACAAAGGTTTTAGCAAGTGCATTCAAGAGGTACAGAACATTCATGGACTACTTGCCAAAAAGGTACCAAAACAATAAAGCACTTAAGAAAATAAGAGATAAGGCAATAAGCATGTTCTCTTCCTACTGTGAGGCTCAAATCTCAAAATTCCACCAATGACACAAAGAGAAAAAGGGGATGAAAGTGCTGAGATACGATCATTCAATCAAGATGATGAATAGTGGAATAGAGCTACTATACTTGAGGCCATAATTGAATTGGAGAATGCTTTTGTAAGGCAACAAAAGACCAGTAACACCAATAGCAAAGCTTTTACATCAAGGCAAGGGGGCAATGACATACCCAGTTTTAAGCTGATTGATGATAGCCAAAGCCCAGCTCCTGCAACACCAGTAACACTAGCATCACTTCACACACAACCTTCCTCCCCCTACAAAAGTAGTTCAAACACCACCACCTTTCCCCCTGCACAGCCACTTTAGACACCACCACCCTCCACCGCCACACAGGCACTGCAGACACCACCACCCTCCCCACCATAACACCCATCACAAACTCTTGAGACACAACCACCACATGAATCATCTCAAAAAATACCACCACTACCAATTCCAGAAATACAAATAGAGCAGTAAGAAAGGCAGAAAATAACTGAAGGAGAGCGGAAATCTCCTGGCAAAGAACATGGGAAAAGGAAAATAGAAAAAAAAAGCTGGTAAGGATTTTCAGTTAGCTGGCTCTTACTTTCAGTGAGCAGGCTCTTACTTTCAGTGAGCAGAGCATACTTTTTAGTGAGTTATGTGCAAATTGGTGATAAAATGAAAATTTTATGTTATAGTGAACCTGTGCGCACACATTACTTTTAGATGCTCTAAGAGGACCTTGTTGGTATTCAACATTATTTTATTTTATTTTATTTTTTAAGTCAGCTGGTGTGCAATTTCAGTGAGCAGAAGTTATATTTTAGTGAGCATAAAGTATAACTTGGTGAGCAGAACACATACGTTAGTGAGCAGGACACATGTGTGACTGAAAAGAACATATATGTTAGTGAGCACAACATATATTTTAGTGATTGGTGAGCAACAATCTCTATTTAGTGAGCACAACAAGCATTTTAGTGAGCGTAATATCTATTTTAGTGAGGACTTACACATGTTATGTATGTAGAAGAAGAGCCCAGCAAGAAGGTAAGACATCAACTGAGGAGAGAGAAAGACCCAATGATAAAGCCCTTCTGCTCTCCTTTTGTGCAGAGAATAACAAAGATTACAGGGGATTTATGAGCCCAGGAATGGATCGTTGCTGAATATGTATTCCATCCATCACAGGACCTTGATTCAAAGTAAGCACATAACTGTCAGACAGAAATCACTTACAAACACTTAAATTATAATGAATATATACTTACATTTTTTTTTCCCTTTTCTTACTAAACCAATGAAGAAATGTTTGATATCGAAACACATGTTGCATATCGGTATTACATGTCAACCATGCATCCACGAGAATACATTGATGCCCATGTGGTCAATGTCTGGGCTGCCATCCTCAATAACTTGGAGAGAAAAAGAAGTGAAGGATCTCTAAGAAGATTTTTTGCACCAGTTGATGCAATGGTAAATATATACTTATTTTTTTTTTATTTTCACAAATAAAAATAATCAAACACCTAATGATACTGCTGTAAAAATACAGTCAACCTTGGACCCCTCGATAAATACAGCAAAAACAGAGGAGGGAGGGTACATTGATATTGAAACAATTCTTCAGAAAGAATTCTAGAGATGTGACAAGTGGATATTAGGAAAACTATTACAGCTAGTAAGCATTAATCTAATACATTTTAATTGTATATTAAAACACCACATTATATAATCTTAATCATTCTCTAATTTCAACATGTTCTTCCTAGCATGTCACAAGAAGCACTTCTTCATCTTCTACTTTGATTTAAAGGAGGAAAGGCTTGATATCATGGACAATATACATATAACAAAATAACACATGGAGAAACACATCTGTTAGTGGTATATTCAAATGCTCACTGATTCATTTATATTACAATACATTAACACAAAAATCTAGTGAGCTTACAAATTTGGTGAGCTAACACATATTATTGGTGAGCTAACATATAATATTGGTGAGCTACCACACATATTTGGGGAGCTAATAGGTATATGTAGTGAGCTAACACATAATATTGATGAGCTACCAAATGTATTTGGTGAGCTAATTTGTATTTGTAGTGAGCTAACACATATTATTAGTGAGCTAACACACATATTTGGTGAGCTATTACCTAATTCTAGTAAGCTGAACAAAGTTATTTATTGTACACAAGCAAGAGCTTTTGGCAGTTTTCTTTAAGAGAGTGGTAGCCACCCCAAACATGAAATTGTGAAGAAGATGAAACCAGTGCGAATGAGAATGCCGTGGAGGACAATAGATAATGTCACAGACTGTGGAATTTTTTGTATGAGGCACATGGAGTCTTACTTTAGCTAGGTAGATAAATGGGATTATGGTTTCAAGAAAAATGAAGTAAGTTTACCAAAAATATTTTCTCTACAAAAATATCTTCAAATAAATGCAACACCTATTAATGGTTTGTTTCCTTTTTTTTTTTTGTTTTGTTTGTAGGACAAAAATCTGCCTGACGTAATGCGAGCATGGTACTGCTATGAAATCATAAATAGTGAACAAAATATATACAAGAATAGAACGAAGATACTTGCAAAGGAGTTCCATGATAAACAACAAGTAAAACTGAATGCAAAATCAGCCCAACCTCAAGTGCCAATAGCATGACTAATCAACCTTGCTTTAAGTTAGACTAATTTTAGAAACTTATGTACCCAACAATCTAATTTTTAGTTAGACTAATTTTAAGTTAGACTATTAATATGCTTACCTTTAATCATGGTGAAGTACTAGCAAACAACATTCACTATTGGATATTTTATATCGATTACTAGGTTTAATTCCAGTAAGATGAAAGACAAAACCAGTGAGCTCATAGCCAAACCCAGTGAGCTATATCTTTTACCGTGCTTAATTCTATAAATGAATGCAAAATCAAACTAGAATGATATTTTTTTTATAATGTTAAGTCAAATATTAAAGTGTTTAACATGTCATTGTCAAACAATGCTATACTTTTATAAAATTATTAAAGTGTATGACAATAGTTTTGTAGAAAATAGTGAGCTAATAGATGAAACTAGTGAGCTATGAATCTTCAGCAATGAGCAATATATTATGGGTGTCAAAACTATTCACCCTATTATAAACTTCAAAATTATTCAGCATCATTTACTTACACTGCAAATAAAAAAATAATTCTCAATAACAAAAACATAAAAACATTATAATGAATAAGAATACAAGTTGGAGGTCTATTACTCAAGATACAAATTTACATTTAAATATTTATTCAAAATAAACTATTCAATGGCCTAGATGAAAAAATTCATTAATGGTAGAAGCCAATGCCCTCTTTCACCATAGCAAAATTTCATGCTTCATTCCCATGTAACCTGTCTCAAAAAATAAAAAAGCATATACATTGCAAAAGTGTAAATGTAGTGAGCAGATACACTATATTAGTAAGCCAATAGATATTTTAAGTGAGCAGACACGCTATATTAGTGAGCGTATTACCTTTGAATGCTAGCAGCTTCATATGTAGGATTCAACTGATTGCTAGGAATCGTATCCCCATTTGGTTGCCTCAACCTTTCATCAAAAATCAATCTAAAAACCCTATACATTTCACTGGATTAGATGCAATTGGCACATTAGATGAACCTGCAGCAACAACCTAAACCATCACAGCAAAAATGTATTTGTAGTGAGCATATATATATTTCGTGAGCCAACGTATAAATGTAGTTAGTGCAACTTATAAGACTAACAGTGTTAGAACTGAAAAACATAGTGAGCCAATACGAACTTCTCGTGAGCGGAAATCCTATATTAGTGAGCGTATTAAAACTTTTAGTGAGCTAAAAACACAGAATAATTGTACTGGTATTAGCAGTAAACTCAGCAAACTCCAAAAAGATATTATTATAAGAAATATAGCTTATTCAATGAGATTGTCAATAGACTTTTACCTGATGTTGAGATACATCTTCTCCATCCCTTGAAGACAACCTTGCATTCCTTGATCTAGCCATGTTTGATATCTTCTCCAATGCACTCTTCCTCCTTACATTCCTTTCACCTTTCTTCCTCGACCCTTTAGAGTTACCAATGATTTTGTTACCAGCAATAGACTGTTGACCATTTTCAGTGTCAAAAACATAAACTGAACCCACAACAACACCAACATCAGCTTTTAACTTGGCAAAAGCTTCTTCACGTAGCTTTCTTACTTGACTATTTGATTCACCACTTGTAAGAAGCAAAGCCTCAAACTGCCTATGCATCTAAATCCTCCATATGGAACTAGGAACACCAACTGCATTACCACTTACAGCTTCTTCTACAACCCGTGGGGGTCTTGCTAGCCTAGTCCATCCTTTTAAAATATATTGATCCGGGACTTTAGGCACAGAATGAACATTGAAAATCCGTAAGCAGTGGCAGCAAAGAATGCCACTCTCACTTTACTTTTTACAATCACAAACAATATTATGGTCTGGTAGATTAAACCTAATCATAAACCCAAATTTCTTTGAAAGGCGATTCTCATACACAGCATATGTGTACTCTATACCGTAGGGGGTTTCACTTAAGTTAAGAAGATCTTGACAACACCCTTTTCCTTTGTTGTATTCATTCTCAAACACTTTGTACAAGTTGAGGTCTTTGAAGCATGCTGCAAAATGCTAACATGTGGCAAGTACATCTCAGGAAATCCATCCTTATTTTTCACATTTTCATCCTTCTCCTTAATCCTCCACTCAGTAACAACGTTACAGAATATATTATAAAAATAAAACAAACCACAAGTGGCATTGGCTCTCTTTGACAAAGAAGCACTTGTCGACTCACTTCTTTGTAATGATAAAATGCCACCAGAGAAATCATCCTTGTAAAAAGCTGGACACCATTTCTATTGCAACCGATACAATCTAACCAACCAAGCATTTTCAGCACAATTATACTCTACAACCAGCCTAATACATAAAACCAGTTAGCACAAAATAATAAGTTGGTGAGTAGAAAAATGTAACCTTTGTGAGCAAAAGGTATAATATAGTGATAGACACATATAACCTTGGAGAGCAGACATTACAAATTAGTGAGCATAAAGCAATAACTTGGTGAGCACATTAACAAACAGTAAACAGAGAGAGGGCTCACCACTGCCAACAAAAATTAAACTCTGCTTCTATATCACATCTCATCAAAACATGGTCAAACTTATCAACAAATCCACCCAATACCCTAAGATGACCAATATTCTTTTTTGAATTCTCCAAGATGTGCCAAGTACACAACCTGTGCTTTACCAAGGGGAAGACCTTTTCAATAGCATTTGCTATAGAAAATGCTTGGTCCATCATCATAGTTTTCGGTTGCACATTATCCATAACTTCCAAAAATGTTTCAAATAACCACACGAAGCTCTCAATCTTCTCATTCATCAAGAACCCACACCCCACCATAGCATTCTTCGCATGATGATTCATGCAAATAAAAGATGCACATATCATCTCGTAACGATTGGTCCTATATGTTGTGTCGAGTACAAGGAGATCACCAAACAATAAGTAATCACATTTCATTTTTGAATCTCTCTAAAAGAAGCACATCAAATAATCATCCTCGTCCAATTTAAACTTATAAAAAAAAATCTTGCTCATTACCATACCTAGATTCTAAAGCACACATCAAATGATTAGCATCGCCCCCATCTAAAAGTCTTTTTGACTTCATTTGCAACAATATTGTATGCATCCTTTTCACTAAAACCAAGTGATGGCGAACCTCCGGCCTCATTTCTTAGAAATCAATACGCATGCAAAACTTTTATACCATTTCTTCTCATCTTTTGGAAAAAGTCGACACGAGCTTTCTTGACTTTTTTATGTGACCTCAACTTATGCACCTCATCTTCCAAAAGTAATTTATGATTATGAAGCATTTCATGCTTCTTATAAACTCATTCCCCATTAGGTTCAATGTAAAATATAGCCCTAGTTTTACAATTACACATCTGACTTCGTTTTGTAAATGTCTCGTCTTTTTTCCCTGGACACTTTTAACACCTTATTTGTTGCAACAAAAGTCCCTTGAACAAACCTCTTGTGAACCCTTTCTCCTTCACAACTTGTCACACCTAATGGAAGACCCCTTATGGAAAGCGTACTCATTGTATACCTCAAATGCAATATCTAGAGAATTGACCCTTTTACTAATCAGCTCTGATTCATCAAATTCCTTCATTTTAACAATACATTCATCATCATCTACACATTTTGCCTTATCAATCACAACATAATTGCATACACCACCGATAACATTACCATCATTAGAAGCCACACCTTTGCCCTTTGAACCACCAGTAGGATTACACAAAATCCTAACATAATCATCAACATCTATAGCCTCTGCAACAGAACATTCTAATGTAGATATGAAAAATGAAGCATCATCTGCAAAAACAATATGATTTTTGTGGTGAGCTATAATGCAAAATTGGTGAGCACAGTCTTCATTCTAGTGAGCCACACACTTGTGTTAGTGAGTAGAAAATGCTATGTAGTGTAGTCGAAGGCAACAAATTCTCTTCCACGATAGGCACAAGATTGAATATAGTGATTATACTTGGTGAGCAGAGAACTGATAAATGATTGCTGAATACTAGCTGAATCCCAGTGAGCTAAATCTATTTCTTTAGTGGGCCAATGACTGTATTTAGTGAGCACATAACTTATATTAGTGAGCTGTTGTTTCTCATATATATATAGCAACAATAAAAATATCATATAGAAAAACAACCATAACATTTGTGCTGAGTTATAATGCAAAATCGGTGAGCACACAGTTCAATCCTGGTGATCCAAACGTTTCTTTAGTGACTAAAAAAACTGCTTTATTGTAGAAAGCAACATATTCTTTATAGTGAGCTAAACGTATACCTCTAGTGAACCAATGACTATATTTAGTGAGCATACAACTCATAATGGTGAGCTCCCATTTCTCATATGTCACCAACCAAAATTCATATACAACGAAGTATATTTAAGAATTAAACCAAAAAACATTGTACACTTGTATCTTAACCCGAATTAACATAACACACAACTCAAAATGCCAACCAAGCATTCCACAAAAAATGCAGAACGCGAAATCGCAAACACCAACTATATATTTAAACCAACAATTGCATTATATTTCCAAAAAACAGCAACATAACAATGAATGCAATCCAGTTCAAACATCTCAAAATTAACTCATCAAAATCCAAAACTAACGCATACAACTTCCAAACCCCAAAACAAAAAAAGAGATTAAAAAACGCTATCAAACCTGATGGAGAATTCACATTTGATGAAGATTCAACATCAATAGCAATGTTAAGATCAAACCCAGCCATCCAGTAATCACTGAAAGCTAAAGTAATCGAAGCGGCGAGCATAGATCAGTGTGAGAATGGGAGAGAATGAAAACCGTAAATTCAAAAATTGAGAACTATGAATTTTTTTAAATAAAGGGGTAGTTGCTCGACTGAAAACGGCTGGTGGTGGGCTTGGGAGGACAAGTCAGATGTCCACCCCATTGTACATAATAAAATACGCCTTGATTTAAGCTAGAGTTGCTTATATATGGGTTTTAGGGAAACTATTAGAGATTTAGAGCATGCTTGGCCTAATTTGTGTAAAACTGCTTTTATTTTTTAGAAGTATATTTTTCAAAAACTGTTTTTACAGAAATTAGAAAGTGTTTGGCCTAATTTTTGTGAAACTATTGTTTTCGTTTTAAATTTTTAATTACATTTTCTATTCTGGTCTTGAAAAATATCAAGTTATCCACTGCAAATAGTAATACGTATTTCTGACATTTTCCTGGACTTGATAGATAAAGAGGAGCAATACCCACCCACTGCTCAAAGCCTAAGTTGTGAAGAAAATTAGTTAATTACTTTGCTTATGCCCACATTAGCATTTGTTTGTTTGCTAGCTCTTCAATATGTCTTGTTAGAGAAACTAATGTGCTAGAAATCACTTTCTCTCTTTCTCCACTTTCTCTCTCCATATGTTCTTGTATTTTGCTTCATTATTCGAAATCAGTTTCTTAATGAATTCATTGATCATTATAAAAAATCAGCTAATTTTTTG
This sequence comes from Carnegiea gigantea, assembly GCA_029747015.1. Lineage (NCBI taxonomy): Eukaryota > Viridiplantae > Streptophyta > Magnoliopsida > Caryophyllales > Cactaceae > Carnegiea > Carnegiea gigantea. Next base: position 72,795 of record JAKOGI010001177.1, read on the forward strand.
AACTTACATCAGGGAATGGCATGAAAAATTGAGATATCTGGCTTTAACATGGATAATTAGGGATCCAAAACTCAAAGAGGAAGAACAGATATTAGTCATTAATGGCAACATCGAGAACCAAGATAAAAAACAGCATAGAAGTTGCAGTAGGATTGTTTTCTATTGGGATACGATTGGTTGGGGGGTGGCTAGGGAGAGAGAGCGGGGGAGAGAGAGAGAGAGAGAGAGAGAGAGAGAAAGAGAGATGTAGAATCCTTGGGTAGAATATGTTGTATCTGCATGAAATATATGGGTATTGGGTGGGAATTTGTTTGATTCTCAAGGACATATTAGTCTAGATGTAAATAATACTTAAGTGCCCTCTACAAATAAAATTTAAGTGCCTTCCCCATTATAAGGCATGCTCTATGAGAATCTATAATTAGAAGCAGCAAATTGTTGCTTTTATTTTTGGGGGCAGTTTCTTTTTAAAATGTTTTTCCAAAACAGTTTTTAGTTTTTAAGGAAATAGGTGTTTGGCCTAGCTAGTGTTTTTGTGGTCTAAAACACTATCAAAAGTTAGGTCAAAAAGGTACTTAGCATTAAAATTCTAGTCCTATGTGCATAAATTTTCTTCGATGATTACTTTATCTAAATGTTTACCTCTTTTTAGTCAATCTTGCCGAGATTAAGATCTCGTCTCCTTTACCCCTAGTGCGAGCCAACTTCAGATGGTTGTGAGGGCCATTGGGCTAAGATTCCCTCAGGCTTCCCTTATAGCATACTCTAAGGCCTAAAGGCAGGAGCCTAGAAATGAATTTAGGTTTCTCCAATTGAGCTGTAGTCGTGAATTAACACACGGGAACCAATCTTTGGATTCTACCTAAATCATTTGCCCTTTTAGGTCTAACTAATTTATTAAACTAATTTATTAATCAGGTGCATCTCAACTTTGGTGGCTTTACTTGGCCTATGTACCTCTCTAAAAGTATGCACATTTTTGGGGTTCCCTTAGGATCAAGGCATCTCAATGTTGGTTTCAATTGCCCTTATGGGCCTGAGCTCTTCCTGAAGAGTCATCTGAATCTATCTTTTAATGGATTTTGTTTCCTAACCAATGTTTTTCATATTTTTGGACATTTTGCATCGACAACAGTAATTTATCCACTTGAGGTCTTTGTTTCTACGTGTTAAGAATTAACTTGCTTAAGTGTGCCTTGGCCTCTAATCTTTTCACTATTTTCTTATGATGTTAATGATGGATTCTCTTGGTTTTGGGAAGTTCTTTTGACTAGAGATCTTGCGTCTCTATGGCTTTTTATCCCAAAAGTGAGAGATTCCTTTACTCTAACTTTGGATATAAAAATATCCATGAACTCTCATTGGAATTCTTATTGGATTCTTGAAACTGTTGCAGTTCCTCTTCTAAATTCCAATTTTAGTGAGTTTTACCGTCACTTCTTTCTTTAGAAGCTTTCAGAGTTTCTTTTTTCATTCTTGGTTCCAGATGTTAAACCTATGATATAGGAGATCACTATGGAACTCCTCCAGTGCTATGTCATTTCATGCTTGCCCTTTAAGGGTTTTGCCACCTAGCAGTCCTATTTGGAATGACATCATAGAAAGGTTGGGGGAAGAGCAAAGGGATTTCGTTTAAGGACTATTAGTTATCAATCATTAACAATGCCAAACTTCTTGGAGTAGCTAAATATGTTTGTGAGTACGTCCATCTTCTGGAGACTACACAAAGTGGTGACTGGTGTTATTTCAGGAGGTAATTTGTCATGTTCATGTGGAGCCAATTCCTTATTATTTATCCCCTTTTCATAGGGTAAATTTTTGAAAACATCTACTCCCATCCTTCACAGTGTAAGGTTCTAAAGTCGTAGGATCCTCTGGACCTTAAGGGTTGAGCTTTTCCTTTGTCTTCTGTTGCCCCCTGATGTCTCTTCAGGGCTTCTTGAATTATCATGCTCCAAAGCATTCCCCTAGCCTTTGATCGGTTATAAGGTCTCTCAGGCCTCTGCCCTCCTTCCTTCTCCACAGCAAGAACTTTGGGTTTCTTTTGGTAAGATTTTCATTCTAGTTGGGGAAGAAATTAGCTTGGTCAGGGAGCATGCTGAGGGTTCTCACAGCTATAGCCATACTCGTGAGAAGTAGGAACTTGAGTAGGAGATAACACAAGAGTTGAAGGTACCATTACTCACATTAATGCCCTACAGTAGAGGCTAGGATGACCCAATTGTTGTGGTGGGAGAGGGAGAGGCTAGAGGGGCACATGAGAAGGATCTAGCAGACTAATAAGGAGCAGAAGAGAGCTTCTGAGGTAAAGGTTCTAATATGAGTACTTATGGGTCAGCTCCTGGAGCTGCATAATAGACTTTTATCATCTTCCCTTGTTCACAAGCTAAATTTGGGAGTTGGAGTTGGCATCTTTCAGAAGCCTGCCCAGATTTGGAAATTTGGGCTTCTGAATTTTGTTTTATATCTTCTAGGTGTGTTTCACTTTTTTTGGTTTTTCTTTAAGGGAGGATCGTAACTTGCATATTTCCTTGGAATTAATGAAAAACATCACTTTAGTTAATCTCTCTTCACCATAAGAGAAGATGTTATAGTGCTAGACAGGATCTGTCATTATGAAAGGAAAAATATGTTACCATACCTCAATAGGATGAAAAATTATCCTTCATAGGTCTATCACTATAATTTGTATGGCTAGAGCACTGATAAGTCTTTAAAGTACACTCTATTTTAAGGTCATTTTTTACCATTCTTAGGGAGAATTATGTGTTTATTACTATATTATGCACTCCTTTTTCCATTTTACGCTCGGGTATGTTTCTTTTCTGTGTTTTACAGGTGTTAGACATTTTTGCCCTTGTTTTGACCCTAGTTGAGTGTATTTTGACTCCCCACGGATGCTCCTAAATTGCTATGCCCATGGAAAATAAAGAAGAATCAAAGAATGTCGAGCCAGAGTTGACCACGGACGATCCGTAGAGAAGGCCACAGTCCGTGGTGGCCCTATTTCCCTCAAGGGTGTTTATTTTCTCGTGACTGTTTGACCTCCAGGCAGTTTTAATTCCATGTTTTCTCGTGATTGTTCGACTTCCAGGTAGTTTTACTATAAAAATGGTGTTTTCAACCTAATTTCAATGCCTATCATTCTATTTCCATACTCCATTCCATTCTATTTAGATTAGGATTTAGATTAGAGGAAGAGAGAGAGGGAGAATTAAGTGAAGCTTTGTAGGGATTTCATACTGGGTTTCCAATCGACAGATTCAAGTGCATTAATTAACTAAGCATTTCTTTCCTCTTCTCTTCTCTTCTCTTCTCTTCTCGCATTATCTTTGGATTTATGTTTTGTAATTTTGACTATCTTTTTTTGTTTTGATTTTGGATTTATGTGAATACTAGTTATGTTCTTGATCTGGGGTTAATCTCTTTAAGTATTTTGGGAATCGTTGGATTGTTTTATCGAATCTTAGAAGTTTATTATCTTATGAGGAACTTGATTATTTTCGTGCATATTTTGGGTGTTGGATGAAGAACTGAAGGGTGAAATCCGATACGAGAACCCTAGGATTTGATTTGATTATGTAGAGTCTTAAGAAAGTCACACCGATTGAGAAACCATGGAAATGATAATTGCATGCTTAACGAACCTAAACAAATTTGAAGCCCTTAAGAAATCGTAATTGGGTAGATTTAGGTATTTCACTTCACCTTAAAAGAGGGTTGTGATACTTTGATTGTCGGTTTCAAAATAATCTGTTGAAAAAGAAGTACTTGATTGATACCTAAATCGAGAGATTGCTAGTTTTGTACAGTTCCTTGATTATTTTTATCCATTAGATTAGATAGTTAATTAGTTTAGTTTCAATCTCAAATTTTAATTTGCTTAACCTATCTTGAGGGGATAAAGTCTAATAGATCAACCTAGTTCTTGTAGGAGATGACATTGATTTGCTACAACGCCATCATGCACTTGTGGCTTTATCAAGTTTTTGGCACTGTTGTCGGGGATAGTGTTGAATATTGGGTTTTTCTCAACAGGTTTGAATAAGCATTTTATTTTTATTTGAAAAAAAACCAAAAAAATTGAAAAGTAAGAAAATAAAAAAATTTTAAAAAAACCCAATGGCCATTCTTCGTTTTCCTTAATTTGAGTATGACTTATTTTGGAGGTATTTTAAGCGTTTGCATGGTTTTCTTGCTCAATGTGATTATTGTGTTGATAAATAAAAAAGTTTGGACGTTGTTGATGATGGTGTGAATAGTAAAATCTGTGCTCTTTTAGAATATTGGGGTTTCCATGGTAAAAGTGTTGATGAGGTGTGGTATTTGCTTGAGTGGATTGCTTGGGATTCATTTGAGTTTGAGAAGGCTAGTCGTGTTTATATTCATTTTTTGATCCATGTGCATTTTATTCTAGATATTATTATGCCCCTTTTTGGTGTGATTTGCGTAATTCCTTTAACCACAATATACATTGGTATTCTTATTATGAATGTTATAATCAACTTGACTTTGGATCACCTGGGGACAATATCGATGTGGTAGGCCTATTGATAATCTTATGATTTGTGATGCTAATGTTGATTTACGCTATGAGGATAGCATGCTCAATACGCTTGGTGGAAATATTGATAGTTTTATGTCCCTATGTTACTTTAGTGGGTATAATGCTTCCTTTGACCCATATTACACGTACCTAGTGGATAAGCTTAGAAAAATCATGTGGAATACTTTCTTTAATTTCTCTTTTGATTCTCTATTGTATTTGGTTTGATGAGGAAAGCAATAGCTTACTTCATTGTTATATTGATGCTCTCTTACTTTCATGCTTGCGAATCCCATGTTGTGGCATTTGACAAGCTTCTACATGCATTGACAGAGTCTGATTAAAGTTATAATGGAGTGGCTGATGCTCCATTTGCCCTGTTTGCGAGGAGACGTTAGCTTAGGTGTATCGAGCACCTCACGTGGTGAGATTGTTCTCTTTTGTTTTCCCTTTTCCTTCTCTTACTTTCTTTCCTTTGAATAATAATGCATTATTTAAGCATGGGGGAAGGGTAGTTTCATGTTTTCTTTTTTGGTTTTTAGCTTGCATACTTGTTAAACCATGTAGTTTTAGGTTTCTTTATGTTGCATTAGTTTTTTGCCATTTCGTTCAGTTTTAGATTTGCATATAGGGTTGCATGCAGAGATGGTATGGATTGATTTGAGATAACCTCCAATGATGTTTTTGCCTAAGTAAAATAGCTTTCAGAAGCTTAAATAACTTTTGATGTGTAATCTCTTTTGGTGCTAAAATTTGTGAAGGCATTATGAATATTTCTTGTTTTGACCATTGTCTTGATTGAGAACTGTTTTATCTACGGGAGTCTTTAGCACCTATGTTGGTACTTGAGAGTCATTTTATGAGTTATTAAGACTTTAGTAGATATCCCATGAGACTTTGAGCCTTATTTTGACTAGTCATTATATTTAGTCTCATGTTTCTTTCATGTGTGTGATTCTTCCATGTTGCATCTCTAGAACTTGCCTACACTTGTGTTCAAAACTACATTAGCATGTGCATAACTGATAATATGATAGAGACATTCTTTGTTGTTGAACATTTTAGCCATAGAGCCGAATAGCTTACCCTTGTGTTACATGTTTTTCCCCTTTGCTAGCCTCTTTGAGCTTTTTTCCATCTTTGTTTAATCCCTAGCCATTGGCCAAACACATTTTCCTACCTTTAAGCCAAGTCTATGGAGCATCACTTCATCTATGTAGTGGGTGATTTTCGGGGTATGTGAGTTTAAGGTGGCTTTGGTATGTTAGTTTATTAAGGGTTGATGTTATTGAGCATTTAGTTGTGCTTCCCTCTTGTTTAGGTTGTGTATATATATTAGGTTGTGAGTTGATAATTGGTGGTCCTATGCCTTCCAAGAATTGAAATTCTTATTTCATTTATCAAAATAAGAAAAAAAAAGAGAAAAAAGAGAAAATCATGTTAAAAAAGCCAAAAAAGGAGAAAAAAATAAAGAAAATTGAATAGCTAATTACCATTAGACAGGTATCTTCGTTAACTCATTTCCTATTTCATTCATGGGGCATGTTCATTGAATTATTGAAGTTTGGGGTATTGGTGAACTTAATAGTTGCTAATTGGTAGTTTATTGGTTGCTCCATAGTCACTTGGCTAAGTGGCTCCACATTGTCCCAAATGCATTTGTCAACCTCTTTTTTCTTAACGCTTAGCCCACATTACAACTCATGTGAAATCCTCTTGATTGTCTTGTGCACATTGCATTTTAGTGGTGAAGAATTCGAGAGTCTTGTCAAGCATATAGTAGATTGCATCTTTGGAATAAGTCTTGAACGAACCTATGCTATATTTCAAACACATGAGCGGGAGTGATCTACATTTCCCCAAAAGTAAGGCTCTACTAGTCTAGTTGGTTCTAATCAATTTCATAAGAGATAAGACAACAGACAGAAATTGTTTAGGCTTGATAATTCCATATTTGCCCCGAGTTTGCATGGGGTGCTTGTCGATGTTCTTGGGCTGAATATGAGAGGGTACAAGACGTGAGGCTCGATGACGAGCTCAAGGAGGACGCTAACGAGGATGCGGGTAGAGGGTCAGGTAATGGCCATCAATGGCCAAAGCTTGGTACGAGGATATGGGCAGCTTGGGCGCAGGCAAGTAGCTATATTGGCGACGGTGGGCTCAGGTGATAGTTTAGCATACGAAATGGTAGGGAATTGGGCCAAGGTCCCATAAGAATAAGACATAGGGTGGCAATTTCACCCGCATCCGATGGATATCCATTCCATCGACCCGAAAAAGTTGGTGAAAATCCGAAATATATGGATGATGGATGGATGATGGATAATGGTTTGACGGATTGGATTGGATCCGGGTAATGCTCCATCCAACCCGTCATCTGATCCATCACTCGCTTAGTCATTCACTTATTTATCTCGTATTTGCAATTGGTTTACTTTTTATTTTTGACCTTTAAATTTTACTCATTTTTTAGATAATTATGTTGTTAATTCTATGATTTTCGTCAAAACTAATGTGATAAATATGATATTTGTTTGTTCTTTATACCTAAAATACCTTTTTTAACCTTTTCAAAAGGCAAAACTTACTTTTTTTATACAAATTTGCTAACATATTACATATAAACTTTGATCAACCGTTTACAATCTGATCCACTCGTTTTCACCCGCGGATGGTGGATGGATGGATCAGACTAGATTTTTACGGATGATGGGAAGATTGGATGAAGCGGATTAAAGCAGGTGATGAATACGGATGATGGTTCACCCGACCCAAACCTGATCCATTGCCACCCCTAATAGGATAGGTGTGGTTAGACTCGATCTTGGGTGCAAGGAGAAGATCAACGAGAAGATCGTAAGGGTGGCAAGTACAAAAGTAGGTCGGACATGGAGGGTAAGGGTGATTGAGGCACAACTGGGTTTAGTTGGGTATCATTAGAGGAGGAGAACATGGTAGTGCTAAGAGTCAGGACATCCTCCGGGCAAAAGACATATGGTCGGGTCATATGTTGAGCCTTGCTAATCAGTTGAGGAAAGGGATAGCAGTTTTCAATAAAGCGAACATGACAACTAATAGATACCCATCCCATGTAATGTTTTACATATCCTAAGAATACACAATGCACAAACCAAGGTAGAAGCTTATTTGCGAAGGACATCATAACGTTTGAAAAACAGGAGCAACCAAAAGGTTTCAGAAAAGAGTAGTCAGGCAACCGGTAAAATAATACTTTAAAAGGAGTCCTATTTTGCAAAACTAGAGTCGAAAATCAATTTATGGTATAAACCGCAGCATGAGCTATATCAACCCAAAAATGAGCAGGCATAGAAGCATAATCAATTCAAGGATATGTCAATGTTTCATTCACCAAACCCATTATGTTATTGGATATCAGGACAAGATTTTCAAAAATAGATGTCATGTTCATGAAATAAATTAAGCATAGGGGTTATCTGTAATGCCCTGACGCCCTCTCGGGCTGGGATAGTTACCATGAACGACAATAAAGATCATCTACTAGCCCCACAAACCATCAGAAGTCTTTTCGACGTACTAAGTCTTTCCAACAGATGCTACCCGGGAAACTTTCCATGAGGTCACCCATCCTAAGATTGCACCACAGTAGGCACGCTTAACAGGAGTTTCTTAAGAGTTGGCTTCCCGAAAAGGAAGGTGCAGGTTTAGTGATATAAGTAGTCACTTCAAATCTTTTTAAGCCACACTTGGGATGTTACATTCACCCCCACCTGAAGCACACTAGTGACTTTGCCCCCTAACCGACCGACTTACGCGTTCTCTTGACTAGCGGTCTATTCTAGTATCTTTGCCCTACTAGGTGGCTGCTCAAGGCTCTCTTGTCCACTGGTGTAGCTCATGATCGTGGATCAGCTCTGATACCATCTGTAATGCCCTAACTCCTTCCCGCGCTAGAAAGGTGTACCTTTGGTGATGTAAGTAGTCACTTTAAATCCTTTTAAGCCATACTCAGGGTATTAAAAGAAATGTAACACCCTAGTGTGGCTTAAAGGATTTGATGCAACTACCTATATCACCAAAGGTGCACCTCTTTTTTCGAGAAGCCCACTATTAAGAACAACATAGTTAAACGTGCTTGCTATAGAGCTATCTTATGATGAGTGACATATGGGAAGTTTCTCAGGCAGCATGTGAGTGAGAACGAACCATATCGAAAAGGCTTGTGGTGATTTACGTGGTCAGTCAAGGATCTTTGAAGGTGTTCATGGTAGCTGTTCGCGACTCGAGAGGGGTCGGGGCATTATGAGCTGTGCCAATGGACGGAAGAGCCTTGGGCAGTCACCTAATGGGGCAAAGATACTGGGATGGAACGCTGGTCAAGAGGCCGCATAAGTTAGTCACTTAGCGAGACACAACATGGACATTGTGTTCTTCAAGTGGGGATGAATATAACACCTAGTGTGACTTAAAGGATTTGATGCGACTACCTATATCACCAAAGGTGCACCTTTCTTTTCGGGAAGCCTACTGTTAAGAACTCCATAGTTAAGTGTGCTTACTACAGAGTAATCTTATGCTGGATGACCTCCTGAGAAGTTTCTTAGATAGTGTGTGAGCAAGAATGAAGCACGCTAGAATGGCTTTTGGTGATTTATAGGATCAGTCAACGATCTTTAAGCCATTCATGGTAACTATCCATAACCTGGGAGGGGTGGGGGGATTACATTATCAAACTCACGTTGCCCCATCACTTTGAAACATTTTTATTTACAGTTAAGTAAGTCTTCCACCAGCACATGAAGTTTAGTAAACAACCTATAGACTTTAGACTTATGTTTCATTAGATAAAGGCAAGTTAAATGCAAGTAATTATCAATAAAAGAAACATAATATTTATAACCATGATGAGATAAAATAAGAGATTGCTAAACATCAAAGTGAATCAATTGGAAAGGAGAATTCGTTAAATGTTCTACAAGTGTAAAAAGAAGTCTATGCGATTTAGCTAAAAGATAATACATACAATAATTAAAGAAAACTGATTTAAACTATTGGTGCCAAAGATCTACAGACTCTGTTGAAGCAACATTGGTAGGAACTGAAACTGGTAAAGCAGTAATAAGGAGAGTGTAGATAGGATCCAAACTAGAAGCCTGCAAAAGGACATCACCCATGGTGTTGTCCTTGGTATGAACACAAGAGGAGTTAAACACAATGTCACAATCGTTATCCCTACAGAATTGCCAGACAGAAAGCAGAGTGTGCTAAAGTTTAGGAACACGGAGAATATTCATAGGGTGATTGGATGCTGTGAAATGGGAAGGCTAAAAGTGTGTGCGACTAGGAGAAGACAACCATCACCCACACCAAAGCATTGCTCGGGTAAACAAGGTTAGAAAGTAAATTACCATCGCCAAAAGTCATATGGGAGGTCGTAGTTGAGTACGGATACCAATTCTATTCACCAACTGAAATAGGATTGAAGATAGCATATGCCGGGAGCAATGACTAAGGGTGAGGAGTAAAGCGGTTAAGGCAATTCCGGGATAAATGCCTAGGCGCATGATAAATCTAGTAGATAATGTTAGGGTGAGTGCCTAAGCTTCCCTCACATTGATTAGTTCTTGTAGAGGAGCGGTTAGTAATAAGAGTAGGAGAACAATAAGTACTAAAGGATGACATAGCTACATTATATAAAGCAATACCTATAGATATGTTCCTGGAAGACCTAGATGGGGCCGCGAGTTTTATTGAGAGCCACCTTTATTATTGGATTGTTATGACCACACCCTCCTTTTGTTGTGCTTATTTAGATTGCCTTTATTGTTGCCATTCACCTTAGCTCCTGTAATGAAGGAACCACCTCTGGGGCCTTGAGTGTCAATAGTGGTAGCAACAAACGCTTGATGGATGGAGTAAGTGCGATCCTTCTTATAATTTAAATGTTACTTATAAAATAAAAATTTTGATCGCAAATCATCAAAGGAAGAGGACCAAGGAAGCATGGAAAATGTAGTAAACAAAGAGTTGTAGCCCTCAGGTAATAACATATCATATCACACCAACCATAACTGAAAGTTCCAAATCCAAACAATGAATTAACACTTAACAATTATAGTTTCTTACAAAATGTCCCAACGAAATCTTGAATATAATGCAACTCAAAGCAACTAACAAATATCTAACTCCAACCAACAAACTAGAACTTTAAATAAACCGGTACGAGCCTTATATAGGGTGGCTATTGACAAAATGGGTTTTAGGCAGGTAAGACCTATACCTATATTCATACTCGTTTTGACAATGCCCACTCCATACCATATCTATTGGGGCAGATTTTGTGAGTTTTAAGCGAGTACAAATCTTTTTACCAGCCCTAAAAAGGAGAGGATAGAATTGGAAAAAGGAACCTTGACATATTTTCCTTGCATGCTTGCCCAAAGTGATGTTAGTCGCTTTCATGAAGTGTGTTTGGACAAATTCATAGCTATTCAGTGCTTACTGGAGGATACCCACAAACCTGTTGGTCTTTGGGTCTTTCAATGGGAACGTTTTGTTTAAGTTTGATGGTGTGAAAGGTTTTTGGCTTTATAAATTCCTCATCAATTGCTTGTTCAAGCGGACATCGGCTACTTACGAAGCAGTGCTATGTAATTACCAATTTGCTTACCGTAAAGGTATTTATTTAGATTTTATTGTGAATAATTTTGAAGGTTCTCTATTTTTTAGAGCAAGAAAGCAATTGGATTTTGACATTGAGATTTATGAATGTCCAATACAATTGGATCCTAGCAATAAGAGATATTACCGAATCTGAAGCACTGTTCTGTGTTTGTGTATCTACCTCTCAATGACAGAAGATCCATTGGCTAAACTAAAGCATCCATGATTTGTGTTAGTATTGTCATTGCATTCAGGACCTTTAGAATATAATAATCTAAAATTAAGCAATCCTTATCAGTGAGAGAAACTTTCAATGTAATTACTTTCAACATACCATCACTGAGTTTGAATCGACGATAGGATGATATAGCGACAGCAGCGGAGTTCTAACATGTACGATGGATAAAATAATTTTTTCTGACACGTGAACAATGCTGGTGAAACAACTAATTAAGGTCTTTCTCTCCCCCTGCTTAAGTCAAATCACTTCATTTTTTGCTATATAAAATGAAAAAATAATTATTCCTAACAAAAATTTTGACTTCCTTAAAATAACTAAGAATCTCCTTCAATGAGTAGGTAATGATATATATATATATATATATATATATATATATATATATATATATATATATATATATATATATATATATATATATATATATATATATATCTGTGTGCACGCGGGCACATGTGTGCGTGTATATATATAAATAAAAAAATAAATCACGTCTAACTACATGATGCACACATACACACACACGCACACACACACAAGAACTTTCAATCTACACCATTACTTTCTGATCAGAGGGCTACAATCTTGCCACATGAACCAACCCTACAATTCTCCAAATCTACCCCACCTCTGTCTCCAAGGTATCTCCATTGGGTATGGGTTGAGCATAGAAGTAGCCACTGCAGGCGTTAATGAATGCCAGGTGAGTTTTTCTAATCACAAGTAACAATAACTACTATGCTAAATGATCATTCTCGTCTCTCTTAATCGGTCGAAACACCATATCTAATACCAATAGCTAACTAAATTCACTCGGTTTCTAACGGCGAAAAAAAAAACTTCACGGAAAAGCAATCAAGCTGCCAGAAAGCCTATGAAAGTCGATTATCTTTGCTGCTGACGGTTGAATGGCTCAAATTGGAAAAGAGATGAGTGGTCAGGAGGCGCCAATTACCACCACCATTAGGAGAGCAGGTCAGCCACAAACCTTAATAGAAGTTAGCCTCCGAACTGCGAGGCTCGCCGTGGTGGTGCCTTTTCCAAATCAATTGTGCTGGGCAATGCATGAAAAACTTTGGTTGACAAGGCAAGTGCTCGCTAGTGGAGGCGAGTACTAGATCTGGAATTTTTAGGGATGTAGGTTTGCATGCATGTGAAGGCCTGTTCTTTTTGTGGGTCATTTCCAAAATGTCAACCTCAACCCACTTTAACCTATTTCAACCTACTTCAACCCACTTCAACCTACTTCAACCTACTTCCACTATTTTAACCAAGTTGAGTTTATCACATAAAAAAAATTCAACCCACTTTAACCTATCTCAACCTACTTCAACATAGCTCAATCTACTTCAACCCACTTCATCATTTTACCCACCCTAATTTGCCCATAAAAAGAATAGGCCCTAAATGATGGGGTTTTTGGAGTTTTACTTTTGGGAAGATTAAAGAGTTGGAAATTATAACTTAGGATTACATTATAAGTTAATTTCTTAATTTAAAATGGTGGTTTATATTTTTCTTAATTTTCATAAGAAAAAGATAAGGATGAGAGGAAGAGAGAAAGAGGAGAAATATTAAAAAATTTGCTGCTGAGTTAAATTATGATTACATTATAAGTTGTCTTCTTCTTTTTTTGAAAATCTTCCAATAAAACAAGTGGACTCAGTCGCCACACATCATCCCTCCAACGAGTCAAACTCGATGGTTGTATACTAAAAATAATTACATTGAATGTTCAACTCACTGGCAAGGATTTATGGGTCTGGATTATTGACTTCGAGACCCCCACAAAGTTCGGATTATTGCATTTGAAAACCTTGCATTCATGTGAGTTCTTTATTCTTGCATTAATTCCTTAGAATTTCAATTTGTTCTTCTTAGTCATATCTCTTTAGAGCCCTAATTTCTGAAACTTTTGATAATCCTAACTATCCTAACATCTTACCTCACACAGGAAGATTCCCTTTAGCCCCCTTCCCTCTCCTTCTACCCCATCCCATTTTAGTTGTGTAAAAATATAAATTGTTAATAAAGGTTTGTTAGGGAAGATATGCCCTCTTACCTTCAAATAGATCTTATGAAAGCTTCAAACTATTTAGGTAATTTTTCTGTAATTTTGTTTAAAACTCAAGCTAGAATGTCATAATGAGAATTAAACTAGTTGATTTCCTATTGTACCAAAATCATAGGTTTGTTTTACCTTTAAATGTGCTACTTAAGTTTTATGGCAGTGTAATTTTGACATTAGTTCGACAATTTACATGTCACGCTTAAAAACAAAGCTCAAACTACTTCATATGCTTGTTGTACCTTGAACTCCATTGCTAATATAACTTCAAATGCTACACCTGATTTAAATTTGTTTGTCGAAAAATGATTTTGTGATTGATTTGCTACGTTACTAATTTGTAGTTAGAAATGTTAGGTATAATTCAATCCTGACTCCCAATTGAATAAGCTCTTTTTGGTGGTACTTCTTATCTTTATCCCTTTTTTAATCTCCATTTCCTTTTTCTCAGCTCTTGGATTTAGGAGACACTCTAATAGAATATGCTTTTATTAGGTTTAGTAGTAATAGATGACTCGCCCTTTTTGTTATTTGTATGTTTTCGTTTTTTATGACAATGAGACGAAAAAAGAAAAAGACACCTTGTCAAGGGAACTAAGACAATATGGTTGTTATTAATTTGTGTTTTTATGCAGGTATGTGATATGAACACTCCTGTTTGCTCATGATCTTATCACTACTTGAACTATTAAACATAGAATATAAAGCTATGTTAGTAATATGGGTGTTAATGGTTGTTTTTGCCTTTTTTGATATGAAGGGAGGGAGAAAGACTGCAGAGGAATGAAAAGGAAGAAGATTTTCTGAAGTTGATTAGATCAATCATGTATATGCTTTTTTAGAGAGGATTCTTGGATAACTTTTCTAAGGAAGAGCTATGTATGTCCACCTTGTGAATGGGTTGAGTTCTTATGCTGGTCATTCTCCTATAGAGCTTATGCATATTATGGGTTCATCGCATATATTTAAATTTGTCGCTCAGTTGTTCCATTTACTTTTTCCATGACTGAAGATTCATGAATACTCTTACCCGTTGCTTCAGTTAACTATCAGCATTTAGACCTAGCAAAGTACTTGTGGAGTTTTGACAATTTTTGATTATGGGTTTAACTTAGTCTGAAATGACCCACCACTTGTAAGATCATTGCTGTTTGATTACAAAAGACGCTGAGATCGATGTTGTCTCTATATGGCTGAAGAGGTAGCAACAGCAAATGTGCAATTTGGGCCTCAGCACTATAAAGGCCAACTAGTGGCAATAGTAGCTACCTAGTCAGTAGCACTGCACAGGCAACGATGCCTTCATAGTCCAGGTAGCAGCGTCTAGTGCAGTAGCTTATTCATACCAGCCACCAATAATATATCATAAACGTTTTTGCTTGATGAAATTTTGCCTTATATCTCTATACCCTCCACTGCCAAGGTTTGTGGGTAGGTAATTTGGATTTCTATTGCTTCAAGATGGTCTCTAATATCCCCCTATTGAAGTCATACTGAGAAAATTAATGATGTTTACTTTTAAGGCATCTTTTGCACAAAACACATATTGTATTAGACCCTATTTTTGTACTCTGTCCCTAGTCCTTTGCACTATCCATTGCTAAAATTTTATACATAGACAATAGGTGTATCATAATGCATATTTAGTCATTTACTTTGGTGTTTGATGCAAATATCCAATTGAAGGAATGGTTGCAGACAAGCACTGAATGAAGTGGATAATGCTAATCATGAAGGCCTCTTTTTTTGTTAGAATATGAAAGTGAGTGTTGTCCTACATTGGTAAAATTAAAGGGCTTAAACTTATATGTAAGCTTGTGAGTTACTCCACCTATTGCTAATTGGTTTTGGGTTGGAACCTCATTTGAGCTTGTATACATGACTCTTTGTTAATTACCCAATTGATACAAAAATTTAACATGGTATCAAAGTACAGATTTTATACGCCTAGAAACACTTCAACCATATTAGCTAAACAACCTAAACCAGTCACTCTTGAGCAACCCAAACCAAGCTTTGTGATTAACTCCAAGTCACTATATTACCTACATCCATCTGAAGGTCCCAGAGTGTCAATCATGGCTATTGTGTTTGATGGGAAGAATTACAATATGTGGGAAAAAGATAGTGATGAGTGCATTGAGGGTGAAGAACAAACTCAGGTTTATTGAAGGAACTTCAACACGACCTGACATAGCGCAAAGGGAAGATGCTATGGAACTGTAAGATGGGAGATCATAAATTCGATGGTTTCATCCTGCTTTTGAAGTAATTGATCCAAAATTATGTTCGAGTGTAGCCTATGCAGATTCAGCCCATGTGATGTGGAGTACCTTGAAGAAGAGATATAGTGTTACTAATGTTTCCCAAATTCACAAGTTGAAGGCTGGTATAGCTGATTACAAATAAGGAGGACTCGATATTGTGGAGTTTTACTCCAAGCGATCAAATATGGAGGGAAATAGAAAATTATGTGAAGATCCCTCGCTGTACTTGTATTGGATGCACATGTACGGCTAGAAGCAAAGTGATTAAAATGATTGCAGAAGAAAAGGCACACCAGTTTTTAATGGGGTTGAATGACGAACCTTATTCCCAGATAAGGAGGCAAATACTCGCCCTTGAACCATTTCATTCACTAGAAGAATCTTCAACAAGATTTTACAAGAAGAAAATTATAGAAAAGTAATGCGAGACTGAGATGATCGTGGAGAAATTATGGCTGTCTTCGTAGTGTTAAATGCAGAAAAGCCACAGAACGCCATGGTCGAATGGGGCAGCTGAGACATTGTGGCCGATACGGACATAATGAAAGCACTTGCTGTTAGATCATCAGATACTCATTAGGCTGTGGGGCCTGAAATTGAGATGGGGTCACAGTCATGGTGGGCAAGGTATACGTACTAGCGACAGGAAGGGTTGAGGAGTAGGCCGATTGCTTATTTGGCTACCGCAAATAGAGTTGCAGATGCATCTCCAAGCACAATCAGTGAAGAGAAAAGTTAGGCAATGCTGCCTAGTTTTACGACTGAGCAAGTATAGAGGTTGCTCAGCCTTATTGAGACATATAAACTGGGTTATGAGAAGCTTTCAGGTAATAAAATTGGATCCTAGATTTTGGGGCATCTCATCACATGATGGAAAATTTAACGCCCTCATAAATTTGGAAGGTTGATGCTATTCCTATAGAGTTGCAGGATCGAATGTTAAGATTAGCCAATTACAAAGAACAGTTAATCTAGGCTCAAGAATTACTTTGAGTAAAGCTCTTTATATTCTAAATTTTCATTGCAACCTAATATCTATTGCTCAGTTAATTCGAGAATTAAAATGCATTTTGGTGTTCATTGACAAACTCTGTGTGATATAGGACCGACCTTGAGGAGCCTGATTGGAGTGAAGTGAATCGAGAGGAGGGCTCTACTGCTTTAATCAAACGACAACAAAGAAGGCACAAGTTCATGCAGTGGACTCTCGTAACTTGTGGCATAATCATCTCGGGCACCCATCCAACACTATTTTATCCTTACTTCCTAAAAATTTCGGTGTTAGATGACTATTGCAATACTGAGATGAATCCTTGCGACGTGTGTTTTCATGCAAAATAAACTCATAGTACATTTAACGTTAGTAATAGCAAGGCAAATGATTTGTTTGAAATAATTCATTATGACATTTGGGGTTCCTATCAAATTCTTGTATTTTGTGGCGCACATTATTTTTTAACCATTGTCGATGATGCTAATAGAGCAGTTTGGGTTTATTTGATGAGAGAAAAAAAAGGGAGGTTATTGGTCTTGTGCAAACTTTCGTAGCAATGTGAAGAATTAATTTGAAAAGAATGTTAAGATTCTTCAGAGTGACAAAGGACTTGAATTTAAATCCAGGCCCATGCTTAGCTTTTATTCTGCAAAGGGAATAATTCATTAGACTAGTTGTACAGATACACCTCAGTAAAATTAGAAGGGTCGAGAGAAAATATCATCGTGTTTTGAATGTATCTAGAGCACTATGTTTTTGAGCTAACCTTCCTTTGCAAATTTAGGGTGAATGTGCACTAACTGTGGTATGCCTTATTAATAGAACCCCAAATGAGCTTTTAAAAGGCCAAACTCCTTATGAAGTGCTCTTTGGAGTTAAACCTAGCTATGATCAATTAAGGGTGTTTGGTTACCTTTGCTATGCTCATGTACAGTCTAAACTCGAAGACAAGTTTGCACCTAGAAGTCGCAAAGGTATATTTGTTGGATATCCTTATGGGAAGAAAGGATGGAAGATTTATGATTTAGAGACCAATGAGATCTTCATAAGTAGAGATGTGGTTTTTTATGAACAAATTATTCCTTTATCCACGCCTCAAACAGTTAATCATCATGATCAAATTAAAGAATAGAGTGCTTTATAAAAGGACGATATGATCTTGGATGATGAAGAGAGTCCATTTATAATTAATCCCTTAAGTTTGGGTGCGCAGCACATTTGTCTAAGATCGGAACTAGCACTAAGCCTAATTTGCCCTAATCTGGGCCTACTATGGATGGCGTCAACATAAGCCCACTCCATTCTCCAGCGGTTAATGTGTCTACAGGCCAAGTTGGGCTAGAGACAGCAGCTGTACCTGTGATTAGAGCCGAAGTAAGCCCACTAGTGTTGATCGAGCAAGCAGGTGCGATTCAAGCCCAACACGCAGGTCCACATGTGATCGACGTAGCCCATCGCATTTTGAAGACTATGTATGTTATAGTGCTCCTACTCGCGAGCCTTCTCTCTAACTCCAATAAGGATCCTCAGGTATGTCGTATCCCTTAGTTAATTACATCACATGCAATAATTTTTCTAATGCTCATAAGGCTTTCTTAGCTGATGTTATGAAGATTGTTGAACCTGGATATTATTATGAGGCTGCAAAGGATCCTCATTGGCAATGGGCCATGCAGAAGAAGTTTGTGCTTTAGAAGATAATTATACCTAGACTATCGTAGGCCTTCCACCAGGAAAGAAGCCCATTGATAGCAAATGGATCTACAAAGTCAAGTACAAGTCTGATGGTCCCATAGAAAGACACAAGGCTAGATTTGTTGTCTATGGTGATCACGAGTTACAAGGGTTTGATTTCAATGAAACGTTTGCACTAGTGGCCAAAATGACCAGTGTAAGAACATTTTTATCTATGGATGTTCCTAAAGGTTGGGAATAGCACCAGATGGATGTTAATAACGCCTTTCTGCATAGCGATCTTGATGAGGAAGTATATATGCGTCCACCACCTAGTTTCTCCACTGTTTCACCTAATAAGGTGTGCAAGCTATATGAATCTTTGTAGGGTCTGCGTTAAGCTCCCCATCAATAGTTCGCCAGATTGTCTTCCAAGTTGGGTGAGTATGGTTTCACCAAGTCCTACGCTGATTATTCTTTATTGACGTATTGTAAGAGGGAGGCATTTTTAGCTCTGCTAGTATATGTGGATGATATTATCCTTGCTGGTAATAATGCTTTAGCTAGCCATGATTTCAAAGCTTACATACATTCCTGTTTTTACAACAAAGATCTTGGACCGCTTACATATTTTCTGGGCATTGAGGTGGTACGAGGGCCACTTGAGTTGTTCTTATGCCGATAGAAGTATGCACTTGAAACTGCCCATGAATGTGGCTTGTTAGGTGGTCGACCTATTGATTTTCCCATGGAGGAAAACCATAACCTTTCTTTGGCTATGGGACAGGGCCTTACTAATCCTAGTAGTTATCAACACTTGGTGGGGGTGCCTTATCTATCTTACTATCACTTGACTAGAGTTATGCTACGCTGTCCATATCTTATCCTAGTTCATGCAGAACCCTAGGGAAGAGCATATGCATGCAACACGTTGTTTATGCTATCTAAAAGCTACTCCTAGGAAAGGTATTCTTTTGAGAGCAAATAGTGATCTTCAAGTCACTACCTACTCTGATGCTGACTAGGGAGCCTGTCGTCTCACCCAACGCTTTGTCACTGGTTATCTTGTTACCCTTGGTGGTTCTACCGTCTCCTGGCATACTAAGAAGTAAGCCGTTGTGTCTCTATCCTCAGCTGAAGCTGAGTACCATTCTATGGCAGCAACTACTAGTGAATTGGTTTGGTTAAAATCCCCCTTGATGTCTTTGGATGTGTTTCTGATTACATCTATGCATTTGTATTGTGATAGTCATGCTACTCTTCCCATTGCTAAGAATCCCATTCTTCATGAGCAAATGAAGCATATCGAAATCGATTGCCATTTTGTCCGTTACAAAATCAAGTTCGGTGATCTTGCTGTGTCTTATCTTCCGTCACAGCACCAGCCTATGAATATTTTCACCAAAGCTCCTGGGAAGCAATAGTTTGTGTATCTTCGTGGCAAGCTGGGCATGATTGATCCTCATGCTCGATCTTGAGGAGGAATATTAGGACTTTACTATATGCAATATATGTATTTATTCTTCTCTTTATTATTTCTTCTATTTAATGTTCATTCTCTAGTGCTTAGGCATGTAAAGCAAGTTAAATCCCTTTGGATTTCTCATGTAACGTGTATGTAGTTTCATTAGCAAAAGAACAGGAGTAGGCAGAGGAGGCACATGACTGTTTTGAGTTGCCTACAAACTTCTCTTCCTCTCTTTTGTGCTCAATCTTTTCAAGGTATCAGTGTAAAGTAGCTCGACCTTGATTTGTCACTGTCCCCATTTGATTAACATTGTGTGCATGTGTTAAGCCTTGTTAGTAGTCCACACGTGAGGAGGCGTGTTGGACTATGAAAGTGGGTGTTGTCCCACATTGATAAAATTAAAGGGCTTAAATTTGTATATAAGCTTGTGAGTTACTCCACCCATTGCCAATTGGTTTTGGGTTGGAACCTCATTTGAGGTTAGATACATGACTCTTTGTTAATTGCCCAATTGATATAAAAATTTAATATTTTTCTTATTGCTATCTTAGTTAGCACATTTTAGTTATCTCAAATTTGAATATTTTTTTAAATACAATTATTGAATTTTAATGATTGGCAATTATGGACAATATACACTTGCTAAGGTTACTACTTGTTCATGGGATTTAACATCATTTATATGAAATTCATTTTAACTTGGAAGTTATTTCTTTGATTTTCCTCTATTTGTTTCTATCTGTTAAGCGTCAGTGTATGTTATATCTTATGTCATTGTCAATTGCAAATTTTGATTATATGGTAGCATGAATAAAATTCGAAGTAAAATTCATTTACATAAAGATTAATGTAGAAGGGTGATACATTTCTTTTGGCAAAATATGATTGCACAAAATTTATTTCAATTTAGCACCAAAACGAGATTTTGTAGCTAATTATATTGCCACGAATATTATGTTTTGTAATAACCCAACCCTAACCCATATTTATTTATTTAAATTACATTTATTTCATTAATCATTGTTTATTCATTTAATTAAGCATCTTTATTGATTTAATCAATCATGGTTATTTGTTTAACCAAATCTTGTTTATTAAATTAATTATACTCAATTTATATATTTATCGAATTACCTTAGGTCATTTAAATTTTCCGCTTTCATTTATCATATTTAATCATCCTGGTTGGGGGATATTTCATTTGGGTCCCATTTTGCAATTCAAGTTTCATTTATTGTTAATTCAAGTTTCATTGATTTTTAATTCAAGTTTCGCTAATTGACTAAATTTTAGGTGAATCGATAGTAGGCCTCGATAATTATGATTGAGCGTTAAATTATTTTTCATAACATCACAAAATTTTAAATTTTAGCTGCGTAAAAACTTGGCCCGAATTCATTTATTTTGGCGTAATTCATTAGGCCCAAATTATGGCCCAATTCCATTGGGTCCAAATTTTGGCCCGAAAATTTTAGTGAGATTAAATTAAGTTAATTACTATCATTTATGCCTAGCTTTAATTAGCAAAAAGATATTATTGGAGGCTTAAAAAAATCAACCAAGGGAATTTATCATTCATTCTTAGCCAAGTAAATGCCCACACCCACACCCACACACTCACACTTCTCTTCTCTCTCCTGCCTACCTCACGGCTAGCCAACTAGCATGCAGCAACCAGCCCTTTTTCGGCCACCAGCTGGCCACCAGCCGGCCATCTAGTGCCACCCATGGCTCCCCACCAGCTAAGGCAGCTTTCTCCATCCTCAAATAACCTCATACCTTCTCCTTCTAAGCTCTCAACGAGGTAAAACCTTAACTTGATCTTAATGTATTTTTGGTTTTTATGATTATTTTAGTTATGTTTTATGTTCTTGAGACCAAGATAGATGTTATCATGCAAATTCTATTGACTTTGGGATGTTGATCACAGTGGAGTTGAGCTTGAAGCATGTTAAGGGTAAGAGTTTGTCATGATCAAGTTAGCTTAAGTCAAGTGATGCATTTGTATTGTTTTGAATATGATTTTGTAATATTTAATCTTATTGATGATTATGATAATACTTTTGGTGATTTGAAATGATTTCAAGTGAGGATTTATGTAAAAAAATAGGAGAAAGCAAAAACAGTGAGGGCTGAAAATGACAGAAAATAGGGGTCACTTTGAGAATAAACTGGTAATGCTCAGCCCACTAAAAAATTATTATTTTTGGTAGGTAGATAGGTTAATGTGTCAACTTTTAAATGCCTTTTGAATTGCCTTAATCTGGGTTCTATAGACAAAGTTATGATCGTTTTACGAGGACTGCACAGGTTGGACCAAAACTGGCACACTTATGTTCTATCCCCATTTTGGAAATACTATGGTGGGAATCATGCTTCGTGGTCTAAATGATAGTTTTTTAAGACTTCTTAATCTTTCCATATTAGGGCTTTAGGTCTCTAGTTGAGGTCAAGGGTGAAAGTTATGAATTTTTGAAGTGAACTGACCTACTTTGGTACAAATTGGGCCGTTATTCAATTTCTGTGCAGTGCATACTTGGAGGAAAATTTTGAAAATTTTACTGTAGATTTTCCATCTTGTTTTTGAATTTCCTATAAGATTTCATGAATTTTGGTTGAGTGTTTTGAGTTTGGTGATTTTTGGAAGCATTTTGAGTAACTGTGTAAAGAGCAATAATAAAGATTGAGTGAGATTGATCATGCACTCATTTTGTGTATTTTGGGCCAACTAAGGTCATTTAAGGGGGAAAAATGAACATTCACAAACCTTCATAGAGCTAATAGCTTGATTAATGAGAAAGAAGAAGACAAGTGTACAATTTGGGAGCTTGTTCATGAGCTTTGAATCAATTATGAATTTTACAAAGAAAATACTAAGTTTAGTGAGCTTAATAACTTCTATTGGGTTTAATGACTTATTTGAGGTGAAATTCTATATATAATGGATTTATGAATGAAATATGAGAAGTGGGGAGAGTTATGACTCAGAAACCATATTTATCAGACCAAGTTATTGCAGTTTATACTATTTTGAACCTAGATATATCTTTCTTGGCCTCAAACCTTTATTACTTACTCAATTCAGAATGTATCAAATGTATTTAGAGTTGTGACTCAGAAATCATATTTATTTATCAGACCAAGCTATTGCAATTTTGCTATTTTGAACCAAGATATATCTCTTTTAGCCTCAAACCTTTATTACTTACTCAATTCAAAATATATCAAATGTATTTATCAAGACAATCTAGTGTACTCATTGTTGTCTAGAACCAAGCTATACATTAGTGAGCCTTAAACGAGTATCAGCAACCTATCTTAGAAAAGGCCACAGCCACTCTCTCATTTGTCACCGTTAAGGCCTTTTCCATGGTAATCTCATTTTTCTCATTGTGGTCTATTTTACTTTCATTTACTTTATATCATATTTAATTACTTTTATTAATTCAGTTTTGAAGTTATATTAAAATACTCAAGTTATGTATACCATTTAATTACTCAATTTCTATTACACATACATACTCAATTATGTGACTAAGGATCATTTACTGACTGCACATACCTACAATGACATTTATAAAACAGAATCGAGACCTAGTTATCGTTCCCCGTTATGTATAAGGCTTATCAAGTCAGAACATATTTATCAAGTTAGATGACACTTATGAAGCAGATGACATTTATCAAGTCAGATGACTTTTTTTAAAGACTCAAGGTACGTCTATTGCATGTATCTTCAGAAAGCAGAATATGTTTATCAAGTTACAATTCTTAATGAGTTTATGGATGAATCAGTTTATACAGTGATTTGCCATTTAACTTGTGACCCCATCAGTTATCATCTATAGGGCGTCAGCCCATCATTTGCCCGTGCGGCTTCAGGCTAACTCTTGATTAGATTAGCAGGTGTACACCTATGTATAGATCATATCATTGCAAGGGGTTCACATCCAGAAAATAATGAGCAATTTAGTTTCATATTACTTCTATTTTCATTGTTATTATGAAGTAAATGAATCACAAAGGCGGATACCCATCAACAGTGTTTCTACGCTCATTTTACAATATAGGAACGCATGTATTGAGTTTTAGCTCATATTTTCGAATTGTTTTCATGTTTTCCATTTTAGGTGATAAAGTGTCACATGTTTCTGCTTTTAGCAAGCCCATTTGGAAGTCATCAAGTACTCATAGTGGATTTAGCATAGCATGAATGTTAGGATGAACCTCAGGGTCAAGTTGGGTCTATATTCAATATGCTTATGTAGTGTCGAGTGCGATTTAGCACATGGTATGATTTAAGTTGATTATATTGAAGTTGAACTATTATGTACTTTGGTCTTGGAGTGTTTCAATTTGATAGATATTATGTTTGTGAACATAAGTTACAACATTAAATGGTTTCAGTGAGCCTTGTCCTCATCAGGACGGCGTTAGCGCCTTCTATCATTAAGTCTTCCGCTGCAGCTTTCCAAAAATCATGTCATTAGCTTTTTGGGGGCGTTATAGATTTTGGTATCAGAGCTAAGGTTTTAAGGGCCACTATGAGCTATCAAGTGTTTATGAGTTAGCTATCAAGGTGTGTATGAGTTATGTTGGGCCCGAAAGTTCATATGTATGGGCATATATGGAGGAACCATTTCCCTTTGGGTGACTCAATCATTTGGTGATATCTTGGGATTCAAGCGTTAGCAAAGCGGAGTGTGGAACCATTTGAGTCATCTATTAGTGAGGTATGCTCTCATTTATCTGAGAGTTGTATTGTATGTATTATTTCTCACATTTGTTTGAATTTTTACAATCGTGCACCGTGAGTGTGTGACCCATTGAGTTATAAACTCTGGTGTGTGGCCGTTGAGCTATTGAAGTGTTTCTCTCCATTTCAGGTATCTATTGTAAGGTTTTAAGCCTGAGTTTTAGCCAGTTTTTAGGTGGAACTCTGTCCTTTTTACTCTAGAATTTGAGAGTTTCATTAAGGTGTATGAACATATATGATATAAAGTATAGTGATGTTTAAAACCTATTGCGAGAATGCCATTTGTAACTTAGTATATATTTGGATTGAATCAGTATGAGATGGAATTACTATAGGGAATCCTGTGGCGGTAGTTCAGTAGCTTGTGGTATGCTATTTGGCACTATATGGGTGGCACGAGTAAGATTAAGCTGTCATTCTTGACATTAGGACCTTATATTAGCAATGCTTCCATTATTTCCTATCATTGACTTATTTCTGCTCTAGTTACCTTGAATTGTATAGAGACATCATTTCTTTGCTACTCACACTCTCTTGATTTATAATGGAGTGTTTATGAAAAATCTCATACGTGGTCTGTGGGGAGTTCTTTAAACACATCTGAGTAACCTTTTTTATAGGCGATTCAAACCCTGACAATCATAATCGTTTAATTCTCTGTTTCTATAATGGGGCCTATAATGACCCCCTGATGTATATGTGGGTGGTAAGTGAACCAAATCAAACTCAAACAAATTCCAAACAAGAATCAAGGTATGGATGATAGATTGAGATGGATCGAAGAATAATAACAAAAGAGGACAAAGGGATAAACAAGACCTTGCACTTGAGATAATCCTTCGCGGAGCCACTCAAGGACTTGATCTTGGGCAAATCCTCTCGTCTTCACCAAGGAATCACTCCAATTGGAAAAGAAAAGAGAACCTAGACCACCACTTGAACTTGCCAAAATTCAAGATATAGAACTAGGGATTTGGAATACTTTTGAGAATCACACTCAAAGGTAATTGTATTTCACTTTGGGAAAGCTTACAACTCTGAATTGAGAAACACTTCACACCCCCACTATATATAGGCAACAACAAGACAAGCAAAAGACACAAACTCCTAACAATTTAAAGCTAGAAAATTGAAAAGTCTTAGGAAAAATAAAAAGACACAACTCAAAGGAATGGGGGAGGTTACAATGAACATTCTAGACTTCCTATCAACTGAAGAAATCCATCCAAGTCGTGCATGATGTCAGCAAGGTGATGTCATGTAACCTATGTCTCTTCATTTGCCCAGCATTAACTCCATGCAGCAGCCTTCATTTCAACTGAGCATAACTCTGAGCACACACGTCCAAATTAGGTGATTCAGGGCTTGTTGGAAAGCCCTGGAAATCTATTTTCCATAATGGGCTCATTTGCTCAATTTGGATAAGTAGATAAAAAGTAATGGCCTGAATATTACACCTATATCAGAACTGGACTGGAGCAGGATATGTCTTCTTTGAGTAATATTTAGCCCAACCAAACCACGTCCAAATTAAACATAATTGGGCTTGTTTGAAAGCTGAGATCTTAAACTTCAAAACCATGTGGAGCCTCAAGTTGTGGGACCACTTTAGTTAGGCCAAAAAATGAGCACAAAAAAATTACCTTCCGCAGGGATGAATCAGGTACCAATTCTTCCGGAAGGAATATGAGTTTTATCCAGATTTTTGCCACTAGCTTGACTTCTTCATGGTGTCTAAAGTCCTTGAACTCACATAATAAGAGAAAATATGAGAGTTCCCATGCACGCTCTTGTTTGATACTTTTCTTCTTGGAAGTTGACCTTAAATAAAAATAAAAATAAAAATGATGCATATGGGAATATGCATCATACTCCCCGGGTGGTTTTGAGTTTGTCCTCAAACTCAATGGGTTAGCAAGCTTCTCAAGAAAGGGGTCACGCTCACAATATGGGAGCTTTTGGGGAAGGAGGTCACAGGGCATCACCTCTAGAGAGATATAGAAGAG
The DNA here is from genome assembly GCA_029747015.1 of Carnegiea gigantea. Taxonomy (NCBI): domain Eukaryota; kingdom Viridiplantae; phylum Streptophyta; class Magnoliopsida; order Caryophyllales; family Cactaceae; genus Carnegiea; species Carnegiea gigantea. Next base: position 99,454 of record JAKOGI010001177.1, read on the forward strand.
GGTGAGGGGAGGATGATAAAACGGGTCATACCTGGTGAGGAGAAGAGGCGGAAGTGAGAAATCTTCTTTGGGGGCAAGGGTTTGGGAAGGATGAATGAGGGTTAAGGCTTGTCGGTCCTTTTGTGGTTTGAGGGGTTGGGAAGGCTGAATGGGGGTTAAGGTGAATTCTTCTTGGGTCAAGAGTTGCTCAACTTCTTCAATAACCCCACATGCCTCCAACTCGGGTGCTTGGAGTTCGGTAGGGCGTACTTCTTGAATCAAAAGTTGTTCAAACTCTTCAGCAACCCTACATGGCTTCATCACTTCAAGGTCTTTAACTACATGCTCTTCAATTCTTGGGGTTATGCTCAAATTCACCTCATTATCTTCTTGGCACCCTTCTTGGGTGAAGGATTGCTCAATTTCTTGCACAATCTCTTCTTGCTTCAACTCAGATCTTTGGGCCTCAAGTTCAAAGGTCTCTTCATCACCATAGTCATCAAAAACAAGAGGTAGGTCAACTAGGCCCGACCCTTTTTCTCCAAGGATCTCTTCATCTTTGTTGGAGTTAAATTTCTCAAAGGAAACAAATGGATGCCTGTGTAAGTAAGAGGTTGGAGCGAAAGTATCCATTAATTTACCTCTTAACTTAACCCATGTTGTGATCTTACTTTTTCCTCTCTTCTTCCTGTTATACTTGTACTTTTCCCACCATTCAAGTGCATGGCCTCGGAGCTTCTTGATAACCACCTTAAACTTCTCTTACTCGTCAATATTGTAGCGAGTGAAGACTTGATCCACTTTGGAAATCCAGTAAGGGAAATCTTCTTTTTGGGCACGAAACTTTGGAGTTTCAAGGATGACCATCTCCTTTTCAATCAAAGCAATCTCTTTTCTCAAGTTCCCAAGAGAAATCATGATGGATGAATGCTTAAGGGTTCTTCGTGGGTTCTGTGTTTAGGCTAGAAAAAGGCTGTTTTGGAGAAGAGGAGGGAGGGCACGGTCGTGCAATGGGGCACTGGGGAACCGTGCTATGCTTCGACTTGAGGAAATGCAGAAAAGTATGGTGGCACGGTCGTGCTGGTAGGCACGGGGGCACCGTGCTGCGTCTCGACTTGAAGATTTCTGGAAAATGAATATGGCACGGTCGTGTGGTATGGCACGGGGGCACCGTGCGAAATTTCTGGCCTGTGGACAATGGATGTTCACGGTTTTTTTTTTTTTTAAAATGTATTTGGGTGTGATGTGGGTCACTTTAAAACCTTGGCTCTGATACCAATTGATGTATATGTGGGTGGTAAGTGAACCAAATCAAACTCAAACAAATTCCAAACAAGAATCAAACCAAAGAAAAGTGAATATGGAAGATAGATTGAGATGGATCGAAGAATAATAACAAAAAAGAACAAAGGATAAACAAGACCTTGCACTTGAGATAATCCTTCGCGGAGCCACTCAAGGACTTGATCTTGGGCAAATTCTCTCGTCTTCACCAAGGAATCACTCCAATTGGAAAAGAAAAGAGAACCTAGAACACCACTTGAACTTGCCAAAATTCAAGATATAGAACTAGGGAATTTTTTTGGACACAAATGAGAATCACTCTCAAGGTGTTTGTACTACTCTTGGAAAAGCTTACAACTCTGAATTTAAACACTTCACACCCCCACTATATATAGGCAACAACAAGACAAGCAAAAGACACAAACTCCTAACAATTTAAAGTTAGAAAATTGAAAAGACTTAGGAAAAATAAAAAGACACAACTTAAAGGAATGGGGGATGTTACAATGAACATTCTAGACTTCCTATCAGCTGAAGAAATCCATCCAAGTCGTGCATGATGTCAGCAAGGTGATGTCATGTAACCTATGTCTCTTCATTTGCCCAGCATTAACTCCATGCAGCAGCCTTCACTTCAACTGAGCATAACTCTCAGAACACACGTCCAAATTAGGTGATTCTGGGCTTGTTGGAAAGCCCGGGAAATCTATTTCCATAATGGGCTCATTTGCTCAATTAGGATAAGTAGATAAAAAGTTATAGCCTGAATATTACACCTATATCAGAACTAGACTGGAGCAGGATATGTCTTCTTTGAGTAATATTTAGCCCAACCAAACGACGTCCAAATTAAACATAATTGGGCTTGTTTGAAAGCTGAGATCTTAAACTTCAAAACCATGTGGAGCCTCAAGTTGTGGGTCCACTTTAGTTAGGCCAAAAAATGAGCACAAAAAAATTACCTTCCGCAGGGATGAATCGGGTACCAATTCTTCCGGAAGGAATATGAGTTTTATCCAGATTTTCGCCACTTGCTTGACTTCTTCATGGTGTCTAAAGTCCTTGAACTCACATAATAAGATAAAATATGAGAGTTCCCATGCACGCTCTTGTTTGACACTTTTCTTCTTGGAAGTTGACCTTAAATAAAAATGATGCATATGGGAATATGCATCATACTCCCCGGGTGGTTTTGAGTTTGTCCTCAAACTCAATGGGTTAGCAAGCTTCTCAAGAAAGGGGTCACGCTCACAATATGGGAGCTTTTGGGGAAGGAGGTCACAGGGCATCACCTCTAGAGAGATATAGAAGAGGGTGAGGGGAGGATGATAAAACGGGTCATACCTGGTGAGGAGAAGAGGCGGAAGTGGGAAATCTTCTTTGGGGGCAAGGGTTTGGGAAGGATGAATGAGGGTTAAGGCTTGTCGGTCCTTTTGTGGCTTGGGGGGTTGGGAAGGTTGAATGGGGGTTAAGGTGAATTCTTCTTGGGTCAAGAGTTGCTCAACTTCTTCAATAACCCCACATGCCTCCAACTCGGGTGCTTGGAGTTCGGTAGGGCGTACTTCTTGAATCAAGAGTTGTTCAAACTCTTCAGCAACCCTACATGGCTTCATCACTTCAAGGTCTTTAACTACATGCTCTTCAATTCTTGGGGTTATGCTCAAATTCACCTCATTATCTTCTTGGCACCCTTCTTGGGTGAAGGATTGCTCAATTTCTTGCACAATCTCTTCTTGCTTCAACTCGGATCTTTGGGCCTCAAGTTCAAAGGTCTCTTCATCACCACAGTCATCAAAAACAAGAGGTAGGTCAACTAGGCTTGACCCTTTTTCTCCAAGGATCTCTTCATCTTTGTTGGAGTTAAATTTCTCAAAGGAAACAAATGGATGCTTGTGTAAGTAAGAGGTTGGAGCAAAAGTATCCATTAATTTACCTCTTAACTTAACCCATGTTGTGATTTTACTTTTTCCTCTCTTCTTCCTCTTATACTTGTACTTTTCCCACCATTCAAGCGCATGGCCTCGGAGCTTCTTGATAACCACCTTAAACTTCTCTTGCTCGTCAATATTGTAGCGAGTGAAAACTTGATCCACTTTGGAAATCCAGTAAGGGAAATCTTCATTTTGGCCACGAAACTTTGGAGTTTCAGGGATGACCATCTCCTTTTCAATCAAAGGAATCTCTTTTCTCAAGTTCCCAAGAGAAATCATGATGGATGAATGCTTAAGGGTTCTTTGTGGGTTATGTGTTTAGGCTAGAAAAAGGCTGTTTTGGAGAAGAGGAGGGAGGGCACGGTCGTGCAATGGGGCACTGGGGAACCGTGCTATGCTTCGACTTGAGGAAATGCAGAAAAGTAGGGTGGCACGGTCGTGCTGGTAGGCACGGGGGCACCGTGCTGCGTCTCGACTTGAAGAGTTCTGGAAAATGAATATGGCACGGTCGTGTGGTATGGCACGGGGGCACCGTGCGAAATTTCTGGCCTGTGGACACTGGATGTTCACGGTTTTTTATGTATTTGGGTGTGATGTGGGTCACTTTAAAACCTTTGCTCTGATACCAATTGATGTATATGTGGGTGGTAAGTGAACCAAATCAAACTCAAACAAAACCCAAATAAGAATTGAACCAAAGTAAAGAGAAAATGGAAGGTTGATTGAGGTGGAATGAAAATAATAGCAAAACAGAACAAAGGATAAATAAGACCTTGCACTTGAGATAATCCTTCACGGAGCCACTCAAGGACTTGATCTTGGGCAAATCCTCTCGTCTTCACCAAGGAATCACTCCAATTGGAAAAGAAAAGAGAACCTAGAACACCACTTGAACTTGCCAAAATTCAAGATATAGAACTAGGGATTTGGAATACTTTTGAGAATCACACTCAAAGGTAATTGTATTTCACTTGGGAAAGCTTACAACTCTGAATTGAGAAACACTTCACACCCCCACTATATATAGGCAACAACAAGACAAGCAAAAGACACAAACTCCTAACAATTTAAAGCTAGAAAATTGAAAAGTCTTAGGAAAAATAAAAAGACACAACTTAAAGGAATGGGGGAGGTTACAATGAACATTCTAGACTTCCTATCAGCTGAAAAAATCCATCCAAGTCGTGCATGATGTCAGCAAGGTGATGTCATGTAACCTATGTCTCTTCATTTGCCCAGCATTAACTCCATGCAGCAGCCTTCACTTCAACTGAGCATAACTCTCAGCACACGCGTCCAAATCAGGTGATTCTGGGCTTGTTGGAAAGCCCTGGAAATCTATTTTCCAGAATGGGCTCATTTGCTCAATTTGGATAAGTAGATCAAAAGTTATGGTCCGAACATTACACCTATATCAGAACTGGACTGGAGCAGGATAACTTCCCTTTGAGTGCTACTTTAGCCCAATCAAATGACGTCCAAATTAAATAAAATTGGGCTTATTTTAAAGCTGACATCTTAAACTTCAAAACCATGTGGCCCCTCAAGTTGTGGGTCCACTTGAGCTAGTCCAAAAAAATTACCTTCCGCAGGGATGAATCGGGCACCAATTCTTCCGGAAGGAATATGAGTTTTATCCAGATTTTCGCCACTAGCTTGACTTCTTCATGGTGTCTAAAGTCCTTGAACTCACATAATAAGAGAAAATATAAGAGTTCCCATGCACGCTCTTGTTTGACACTTTTCTTCTTGGAAGTTGACTTTAAATAAAAATAAAAATAAAAATGATGCATATGGGAATATGCATCACCCCCGATATGCATTACTGTGTGATTGCAGTTCTTTCTAAGCATATTTGATCCATTCTGCTTATAGTTCAGTCATCACTATATTCATATTTTTACTGCCACCTACTCTAACTCCTTGCTTCTATTTGGCCACTATTCATTTATTGCTTACAAAGCCTTAGGTTGCTTTAGACCCAGTAATAGAGTGCCCTTTTAGCAATTAAATGGATCCATATTGTTTGTGTTTCTATAGCATGGTAATGTCCTATTGGCATACTACTCTATGGCCGTGACTACATGTCGTTACTCAAGTTATTTTGGCAATCCTTTCTTTACTAGTACAATCTATCTTATTAATGATAAACAACGATTTGTGTTATTGCTATCTGCTAGCAGTTTTGGAGTTTATATACCTACCCAAGACTTCTATTTGCTACAGAATGTGTTATTGATTGATGTCATCATGTTCAGTCATAAGACTGACTTCTTCATCTTGACGTATTGCCCTTTCAAATACCAGATGAATAAAATTTCCCTTTTGGTGGTGTTGACCCTTATCTTCATCAATTTACTTACATATGGGTACCGTATGACTTTTCAAATGCCTCTTTAGTAATCTGTTAGATTTCTTCACCTTCAGTACTTAATACTTCCTCTCAATTTCATAGCATCGTTCATTTACTTTACTATCATGACCATCATGAATAAACTACATGTCTTGTATATGCAGGTCATTTATATGCCTTATCCTCTTTCATTACGAATATTCATCCTTTCATTCATTCAATTTACATGCTGGTCCTTTATAACTAATAAAGAAATATCTTTGCAAGAGTTCATGGTGTTATTATATCTCTTTACACTTTAGATTGTCCCCCTGTCTTTTAAATTTGCTGAGATCGGTAAGCAGTTGAATGTGTTATCTTTTATAAATATGCCTCTATTAGTATTGCTGGAATCGTATTCATTGGCCTTTTAATCCAGTTTGATTGGCAAACCTTGTTATCATTATGGGGATGAACTAATAGTGTACTTATAGAAGATGACATGTAAAGATCTTGAGGTTAGTTTGAGAAATAAGGAAGGACTAGACGTGTGTTTCAATGGACCGAGGGAAGAAAAACCCTATTTCCACCCTGATTACACTGTGCAAGCCAGTGAGTTATCATGTCAGTAACGCATTGAATATTAATGATATGCCAACCACACTCAATATATACTTATTCATAATTATAGTTTGTGAATTTAGAGATGTTTCATCTAAGGACTTTTAGGAGGGTTTTCCCCTAAGAAATATTGATTTTTAAATCAACCTAGTTCTAGGGGTTTAATCTATTTTTAGAGCCCCTATAATATGACCCCCAGCAGAGTTCAAAGAACTAAAGATTTAGTAGGATGAGTTGTTATAAAAGGGAGTTATTAGACCAAGTATGTCACCGCGGGAAACCTTAGTTTTATATGTGAGAAGAAGGAAGGCAGAACCTTATGATTGTGTACTGCATACAGAGAGTTAAACAATATCACTATAAAAAAACAAGTGCCCTATACCTTGAATAAATGATTTATGGGATTAACTGCCAACAACACAAGTCTTTTCCAGGAATGATTTGATGTCTGGATATCACACCTAAACCATGCAACCATAGTTTATCTTTTGCAAGAATGTCCTTTATAGTAATTCTTGAAATTGTCTACTTGTCTCATCTTCAAACTTAATACTATCCAATATTGTTTAATCTCCCTTGCATTTTAACCCGATATTTCTTATTAGTGTGATCTTCCATGTCTTTGCAAACCCATTGTTAAATATGTAATATATTTTTGTTCGACCTTATGTGGTTGTCAGCATTCTAATGCTCTCGACCTTCACCATCTTTGTTTTCATGATCATGAGTTGTAGTTCATTCTGTTGAGAGCTGATTCACCTATGTACCTTACATCTCATTTATTCATAATGATAAGCTCGTATAACTTGTTTTGAACGCATAACGTAATTCAACTCTCATTGGGGCTTGTGATTGCGATTGTTATAATCCCCTTACTCTCCTTATTTTGAACTTCAATTCCTACCCATACGTCTTACATTTTGATAAATAAACTTCTGCATTCTTTATTTAATCTTATTGTTGTACTCGAATTGGCTTCATATGGGTAAAGGCATGTTCTTATTTTAGCTTACTCAATCTATTTATCTACCCATTCGTGCTTTGCTTATCCAATCTATTTGTCTATCTATTGCACTTCGCTTATCTAATCTATTTATCTATTTCTTACACATTGCTTGTCCCATCTATCTATTGCACTTATCTTGTTGCTTGTGGCTATAAGGTCACCTACTTGAAACTCAATTGCCTGTCATCTTGTTTCCAATTCATCAGTTAAACTCGAGTATAACCGTGCCATCTTTCTCCTTGGCTGATTATTTATTGGACCCTTTATGATCCATATTTATAAACCACAATTCTTGTTATATTTCACAATTCATGATACACTTATGGTTATCTTTATTCTAACGACCCCATGTTAATCCTTTTGTTATAAATCTTTTCTGGTCTCATTGTTTATTTCTTTTGTTCCTAATGACTCACTTGACTACCAATCCTATCATTCTTATCTCTGACCATGTTTATTCCAGCGTCTAATTCAGACTTAGAGTAGATCTTAGACTAGTCTTATGAGGGAAGATCATGTGATGCATTAAGAACATCATATGAGGATATTTTGATAAGGGCATAATTTCAAGCAATGGCTACTGGTATTAGAGTAAGCTAGAAGAAGCATTGAGAATAATGAAACAGTTCAAGTACATGCTAACGTGACACAAAGACTACACAAGAGTCATATGGTCATATTGATCGAAAAAGGAGACAATCAAAGTTCAGATGAGATATAAAGTATTCAAAAGGGCTTATCTAGTCAAGCGTGTCAGGAGACTGGATATCAGAGATAATTAAGTCCTCGTTACATTGGGTTTTACGAGTCAATATCAGAATACTTATTAGGAAATGCAATGATTTCCATATCTATTAGTGGTCATGACAGAGAACCAGTAGAGTAGAGTACCTCCTTTGCAGTAACAAGTTTTTCTTTTGAAGAGAATATCAATTTTTGAATCAAAGTAATCAAGCTAGTGAAGTCACCAAGGATCTAGATACTCAACTGTAGGATTAAGCAGCTATGCAGTTTGAGCTAATCATACCTTTTTAGAGGGAAGCACTGAAAACCAACTATTCATAGTTGAGGTGACACTGCATACATGATCAAAATCATAAGTTTCAAGGACGAAACTCTTTAAGGGGGAAAGACTGTAATAACTTAACCCTAACCCATATTTATTTATTTAAATCATATTTATTTATTTAATTAATCATGTTTATTCATTTATTCAACCATGTTTATTGATTTAGTCAATCATGGTTATTTGTTTAACCAAATCATGTTTATTAATTCAATCACACTCAATTTATATATTTACCGAATTACCTTATGTCATTTAAATTTTTCGCTTTCATTTATCGTATTTAATCATCCTGGTTGGGGGATATGTCATTTGGGTCCCATTTTGAAATCCAAGTTTCATTGATTGTTAATTCAACTTTCGTTGATTAATTAAATTTTAGGTGAATCGATAGTAGGCCTCGATAATTATGATTGAATGTTAAATTATTTTCCATAACGTCACAAAATTTTAAGTTTTAGCTATGCAAAAACTTGGATCCGAATTCATTTATTTTGGCCCAATTCATTGGGCCCAAATTATGGCCTAATTCTATTGGGCCTAAATTTTGGCCTGAAAAGTTTGGTGCAATTAAATTACGTTAATTATTATCATTTGTGCCTAACTTTAATTAGCAAAAAGATATTTTTGGAGGCTTAAAAAAAATCAGCCAAGTGAATTTATCATTCATTCTTAGCCAAGTAAACACCCACACCCACACCCACACACTTCTCTTCTCTCTCCCTCCTACCTCACGGTCAGCCACCTAGTAGGCAACAACCAGCCCTTTTTCGACCACTAGCCAGCCACCTAATGCCACCCCTAGCCCCCCACCAGCTAAGGTAGCTTTCTCCACCCTTAAATAACCTCACACCCTCTCCTTCTAAGCTATCGAAGAGGTAGAATCCTAACTTGATCTTGATGTGTTTTTGGTTTTTATGATTGTTTTAGTTATGTTTTATGTTCTTGAGATCAAGATAGATGTTATCATGCAAATTCTATTGACTTTGCGGCATAGTGGAGTTGAGCTTGAAGCATGTTAAGAGTTAGAGTTTATCATGATCAAGTTAGCTTAAGTCAAGTGATGGATTTATATTGTTTTGAATATGATTTTATAATGTTTAGTCTTATTGATGACTATGATGATATTTTTGGTGATTTGGAATGATTTCAAGTGAGGATTTATGTCAAAAAAAGAAGAGAAAGCAAAAACAGTGAGGGCTGAAAATGGTAGAAAATAGAGATGACTTTGAGATTAAACTGGTAATGATTGGCCCACTAAAAAATTATGATTTTTAGTGGGTATATAGGTCTGTGTGTTAGCTTTCGAATTCCTTTTGAATTGCCTTAATCCGGGTTCTGTGTACAAAGTTATGGTCATTTTAGTAGGACTGCATAGGTTAGACCAAAACTAGCATACTTATGTTCTAGGCCCATTTTGGGAATACTATGGTGAGAATCATGCTTGGTGTTCTGAATGAAAGTTTCTTGAGACTTCTTAATATTTCCATATTGGCATTTCAGGTCTCGATTTGAGGTCAAGCGTGAAAGTTATGAATTTTTGAAATGAACTGACCTGCTTTTGTGCAAATTGGGCCATTATTGCAATTTCTGTGCAGCGTATACTTGGAGAAAAATTTTAAAAATTTTACTGTAAAGTTTTCATATTATTTTCGAATTTCCTATAATATTGCATGAATTTTGGTTGAGTATTTTGAGTTTGGTGATTTTTATAAGCATTTTGAGTAATTGTGCAAAGAGCAATAATAAAGATTGAGTGAGATTGATCATGTACTCATTTTGCATATTTTAGGCCAAGCAAGGTCATTTAAGGGGGAAAATGAAGATTCATGGACTTTCATGGAGCTTTTAGCTTAATTAATGAGAAAAAACAAGATAAGTATACAATTTGAGAGCTTGTTTATAAGCTTTGAATCAATTATAGATTTTACAAAGAAAATACCAAGTTTAGTGAGCTTAATAGCTTCTATTGAGTTCAATGACTCATTTGGGGTGGAATTCTATATATAATGGGTTTATGAATGGAATATAATAAGTGGGGAGAGTTTGTGACTCAGAAACCATATTTATCAGATCAAGTTATTGCAATTTATACTATTTTGAACCAAGATATATCTCTTTTGGCCTCGAACTTTATTACTTACTCAATTCAGAACGAATCAAATGTATTTATCAAACCAATCTAGTGGACTCGCTATTATCTTGAACCAAGCTATACATCAGCGAGCTTTAAACCTGTATCAGCAACCTATCTCACAAAAGGCCACAACCACTCTTTCATTTGTCACCATTAAGGCCTTTTCTGTGGTAATCTCATTTATCTCATTGTGGTCTATTTTACTTTCATTTACTTTATATCGGATTGAATTACTTTTATTAATTCAGTTTTGAAGTTATATTGAAATACCCAAATTATGTATACCATTTAATTACTCAATTTCTATTACACATACTTACTCAATTGTGTTAGTAAGGATCATTTACTGACTATACATACCTACAATGACATTTATAAAACAGAATTGAGGCCTAGTTATCATTCTCCGTTATACATAAGTGTCATCAAGTTAGAACATATTTATCAAGTCAGATGACATTAATGAAATAGATGACTTTTATCAAGTCAGGTGATATTTTTTTAAAGACTCGAGGTACGTCAATTGCCTGCATCTTCAGAAAGTAAAACATGTTTAGCAAGTTACAACTCTTATCAGTTTATATAGTAATTTGCCATTTAACTTGCAACCCTGTCAGTTATCATTTATAGGGCATCAGCCCATCATTTGCTCCCGCGGCCTTAGGCCAACTCTTGATCGGATTGGCAGGTGTGTACCTATGTATTGATCATATCATTGCAAGAGGTTTACATCTAGATAATAATGAGTAATTCAGTTTCATATTACTTCCATTTTTATTGTTATTATAAACTAAATGAATCACAAAGGCGGATACCCATCAATAGTGTTTCTACGCTCATTTTATAATACAGGAATGCATATACTAAGTTTTAGCTCACATTTTCAAATTGTTTTCATGTTTTCCATTTTCGGTGATGAAGTATCACATGTTTCTTCTTTTAACAAGCCCTTTTGAAAGTCATCAAATACCCACAGCGAATTTAGCATGGCATGAATATCGAGATTGACCTCAGGGTCAAGTTGGGTCTATATTTAATATACTTATGTACTGTGGAGTGCGAGTTAGCGCATGGTATGATTTAAGTTGATTGTATTAAAGTTGAACTATTATGGACTTTGGTCTTGGAGTGTTTCAGTTTAATAGATATTGTGTTTCTGAATATGAGTTGCAAGATTAAATGGTTTCAGTGAGCCTTGTTCTTATCAGGACAGCGGTAGCACCTTCTATCATTAAGTCTTCCGCTGCAGCTTTTCATAAATCATGTCATTAGCTTTTTGGCGGTGTTACATGTTTTGCTAGCAAATGTATTTTTATGGCAATGTTTGACTTGGTACAAAGTGTAGATATTATAGCAAATTAACAATTGTTGTAAATTAAGTTTTACTGTATAACCTACATATTTTATGACAAATTGTAATTTCCCACAATAACCTGTTGTTACTCTTTCTATCACATTTTTGTGGCAGCATTTCAAATAGCCAAAAAGCTTATTGTAGCAAACTTTTAGCATACTGTAGCAAAATTTGATGCAACAAATTATAGATTTTCTTATAGTACTAGTTGGTACCTTTTCAATCTAGCACAATCCTGAGAGGGGTGAGTGCTTGACTTCACAGTCCCGAAATGAAGATCCACATCACGGGCTAATGGTGCTTTGATGTGATAGAGTGCATCACGTCACCGCCCGCCATCACTGACGACCTCTACCAATCAATGTAGGAAATGAAAGTCTACTTGAGTGACTTGGGTAATCCAAGGATCAAAAATACCGAGCCTTGATTTGTGCCTTGAAAGGTTTTTAGGGTAGATTTGGGAAAGGTTTGATTGGGTACTTTGAACATCTCAGTATTATCTCAGAGTTTTTTGAGGTTCTGGTAGTGTCTCTTTTCCAATTTTTTTGACATTAATCTTAACGATTAGCCCCCTTTTTATAGTGCTTGGTGGTAGCAAACTAAACAGATTAAGAAAATGAGACCTAATTCAACTCCCGGTAGGCTTAATCTGAATGAAAGCACCTATCCAAGTAAAATTCTACTTATTGCAATATCTTTTAGAGGGAAAAAGAAATCAAGGAGAACCCAGCCAGATTCCCAAATAGAGGACCTTGTCATGTTAGGCCCAATGAGCTAGTCTGCACTCTTTGGTTTTGCTTCCTTTCTTTTTTCAGTTATACTTTAGTTAAGGATTAATCTGCTGAACTACACATATTCTGGCAAAAATTTCATCATCAGGAATTTTATGAAAATCGAGATGCCATGTTTAGGTGTCTACAGTTAGCCCCTTTGACCAAGGCTGTGTAAGGTAAAGGCCAAAGTAGCTAGCTCTTGTGCTCATCTATTTGTCACTTGATTTTGACCACCCACCGGTAGTCTAGCGAACCCTTCAATGGTCTAGCGGTTTTGAATTGTTGACCTTTCACCGATGCAGCAGATCTTAAATTCGAACTTTTGCTAGTCTACTAGACCTTGGATTCGACCTTTCGCTATTCTAGCCGATCTTGATTTGGTGCAGTAAAAGCCTAAAGACTTGTAGCTAGATCTCTGTGAACCTAGTGGAATTTGAGCCGAAAGACTTGTAGCGAGATCCTTGTCAACTTGGTGACGTCTAAGTCTAAGGACTTGTGGCTGGATCTTTATGAATTTGGTAATGTGAGAGCCTGAAGACATGCAACCAGATCCTTGTGAATTTGGCGGCGTTTGAGCCTAAAAACCAGTGGGTAGATCACTGTTGACTTGATGGCATAAGAGCCTGAAGACCTGTAGCCTGATCCTTATGAACTTGCAATATGTGAGCCTGAAGACTCGTAGGCAGATCCTTTTAAATTTGGTGGCATAAGTGCCTAGCGACATCCTTAACTTACCGTTGGTGAGATGTTGAAATGTAATCTTAAAGCTTGACTTTTCTTTTTTCTTTTACTTGGGCATTGCTATCCTTTTGATAAGAGCTTGCTGAATGTTGAACTTTTTAAGACTTTGACATGTCCTTTTATGCTAAGATGAGTAGGATGAAATGTCCTCTATGGCTATATCCTCTTGGACTTGCTACCTAATAATCTGAAGCTAGGTTAGTGTCCTTTGTGTAGGTATGTTAGTGAATTGCCCAATGGTGACGGTGCTTGTCTGAAGCCCCCTTTGAGGATCTAGCCCCCATGATTAAGGTGAGAGCCCCCATGACTACTTTTCTACGATAGTTGTTGGTGTAATCATAAAAATGCTTAGTGTAGATTTATTGCTGACCAAGTTTGCGTGGACTTATTTTTTTGATCTAGGGTTGCAAGTGATCAAGGCAAAGCGCATTCTAATAAATAAGCTAGAAACCCATGTATAGATGTAGGTCTAGCCTTGGTTAGACTATGCATTTATGTTAACTATGTAGGCTTAATTCTACTGAGTGTGGATACTACGTAGACCTGTGACAACCTAACCTCATATCCGTGTAGGTGAAGGTCTCATAATAGTGTGGGTTCCATTGGATGAGGCCCGATTAAGGTATAGGAGATTGATAGATTATGTGCAGTGTTGTCCTATAGTTTAAGCAGTAACATATAGTAGGAATAGGAGTAAAAAGTTTAGTTATTACTGGGTTAGGCCAAGTCGCGAGGTACAAGGTACCTAGGAAAGGAAATATTTCCTTTTAAGGAATGAGTAACCTTTAATTTTGCATTGAAATGCCCTTGTTTTAAAGAAGCCTCAAATTTTGTTTATCATAACAGAGGTCCTAGTTATGTAGGGATGTAGTAGACAAAAATGCTTTTGTTGTTACTGCCTAAAGTTGCCTATAGTTTAGCATGAAGAACATGGTTATCTCTTTATTAGAAAATGTTTACTATGATGGAAACCTTAATTATCTACGAAAATGTATGAGAGCCCGTTGTATTGCATAATGGGCGAGTCAGCACTTAGAAAGGTTGAGAATATAGGTGGAGCATCCACTCTTGAGTTCATAGTCATGGTTGAGATAAAGAGTCCTAAAGTCTAGAACAGAGATAAGATTGGAGGATATCACGATTGGGAAAAAGTGGTAAAGTGGGTGAATAGTTTGTCCAAGTCTGGTAGGCTTTAATGTTAGGGTGCCAAAGGAAGAGAATCGACGTGAAGCGTCAAATAGCCATTCTAAAATTCCCAAATGTGCATGGATGATGAGGTTAGTGCTAATCAGCAATTTCTTACTTTTTTTCCTTCCTCTTTTTTAAGCCCTTTTTTTCTTGTCTTTTTTTTTTTTTTCCTCTGGCTATTCTTTTCTTTTCCTTTTTCTTTTGGTTTCTGTTATCTTTTTATGGGATCATTTAGTCTAAACTCTCATTTTTTATTGCGGATTTTGATATTGATGCTACCTGTAACACACTCTCAATCCCTGGTTAAGAGAAATGTGGTTATGAAAGAAATAAACTATTTAAAGTTGCATAACCTATTTGCAAAGAAATTTATGATCTTTTCCTTTTTTTCAGATGATGGATTAAAATTCTGTAAGGCTCGCGTACCTTGTTTTCTGTCTAGCTGTTGTAACATCTATTTACGTCATAAATTTTCATTTTATTTAACGATACGAGTTAAATTAATTATTGATGCGCTTACGTGACCAATGATTTTACTAAAAAGAATATTTTTGTCACCAGTAATATTATTATTATTATTAGTTTTGAAAATCCTTCAATGATTTTTAATAAGCGCTATTAATGGTTATTAATGAGTATTAAATCAATTAGGAACCCGAATACAATTAGGTTGTCAACCTTAGAAGTTGTTCGACGTTATTAAACCCAACCTAGATGGATTTGGGAACGAATAGTTAATGAAGGATTATATTATAGAATTGGGTTTAGAATTCGGGTTACGAATTAGATTAGCAGCGTTAAGTATCGAACGATTTGGTACAAATAATAGGAAGTAGGGAGGGGCAATCTGGTAATTTCGCACGTGAGCCTCCTTCTTCCTCAGCTACCCGCGATTCCCCCCCACGACAGACACACTCTCTCTCTCCTCTGTCTCTGTGCTGCTCGTCTCCTTCTCCTCCTCCATTAACGCGGCTCCAAAGCTCAAATTGGGTGCCGATTTTTGCCACCCTTAGCTACAAAACTTACCTATTTGACCACCCCTACCACCTGGTGAATGTTTGGAGCGAATTGGGTCAAACTTGAGGCTTCTTGCCGCATTTATGGAGGGTTTTGGGGCGCCGAATTGAAGCTCAAATGCGTGCCCAGGTAAGGCCATGCAATTTAGCTTCTAGTTGCTTTCAATCTTCTATAAATTGGGGTGAAAATTCATGTCTGCAAACACCCAATTCAATCTCAAGTCAATAACCGAAATTTAGGCTTGTTTTAGGGTTCGAATTTTGGGAATTTAGGCATGAATCGCGTGCTGCTCATTTGACCACTGGACAAGGCCGAAAATTGGAGGTATTCGGGTACCGAAAGTCGAGTCCAAAGCCTTCAAACAAAACCCTAGCTTGGAATCGAGTTGAGGGTTCCTTTCCTCCTAAATTACTATTATTTTCAATGAATTTAACTAAATTAGCGAGTGCATGTCGATTCTGAGTTTAGTAGTTAGTTTGGGTAAATTAGAATCGATATTGAGAAATTACAGGCATGGTACTGATTTTGGTTAATCGCATGTTGAGTAAATGCATGGTTGAATAGACCGATTAAATTGAGGATTTCAAAGTAAATAGAATGTTGATAGTGTCAGTTGTCGCATTTGAAGGACTATTTAACGCTTAGGGGTGCTAGCTAGGCAGTTGAGGTAATTGTGGTGCAAGCTGAATTGTGTCTAAAAGTTATGTCTAATTTAGTTTGGGCATGTTAATGGTTTATTCTTGGTAATTGCAAAGGAAATACTATGCGTATGGATATTGGTCTGCGAATAAGATAGCAAATATCGCTTGAAGTTTCTATTTGTATCAATTTAGTACGTTAAATTCTAAGTTGGCTATTAAGCATGAATATTATACCTATGTACGATCGTTTTCTGTATTATTGGTTTGTTTATGATAATATTAAACCAAGTTGGAAGTTGCATGGCTCGAAGTGGAACTATTGAGTGGTTCGAGGTTCTTGTGGTAGGTGCTGTGTGAGAAGGGAGTTAGGGTCGTGAATTGCCGTAATCGTGTGGATTGCAAGGCCATGTGCATCTTAATGGGCAGATTCTGCCGAGTTGTGGTATGAAGTGTATGAATATGCTATGTGTGAACCCTTTTCCCCTGATATACTACGTGACGTTATGTGATTAATTCTTGAAACTGTAGGCGTCTTTAAAAAGAAAAGGTCATTTAGAAAGTTTGTTTTACACGTTAAAAATGCTTTTAAGTTTGTCAGTCATCTATTTATTTGTGAGGACGTCTAAGGTGTAAAAAAAGGTGCTAAATCGTCGAACTATTTAGTTAGTGACTCGACTGAATAGTTGATAGGTTTAGGAAGTTTAAAAGCGAACTAAAAGTGAGTTCAAAAATGTTTTAAGGTATCGGTTCGTGTATGACTTCTCCTAGTGTTTAAAAGAATTCAGACAACCTAAAAAAGAGCATCTTAAGGTTTTAATTGTGAGTTTAGCTGATTTGTATGCTATTTGCTTCCTTGAGTCTTTATGGAGTTTCGAGCTAAGAGCTAGCAAAACCATTTTGTTTCAAGAAGCATTTACGTTGAAAATTTATGAAGAAATGTTTGCCTTATAAACGAGCCAAGTACTTTAAGGTTTTGAATAGTAGCAAGTTTAGAACACTTTAAGCCTTCAGTTTATTTATACAACCTCATTTGGTTTAAAAGGAATCGAAACGAGTTATGGAATGACAATTGAAGATTTTAATACGAATCTAATTTGAACTAAACGCTAACTAAGTCTTTTGAGTTCTAAATGGGTGTCTTTTCATGGATTCGCAAACTCATTACGTTTAAAGGAAACGTATAAGTTAAAAACAAAGTCGTTTTATGATTTAGTGAACTTATTACGTTTATACGAAGCTTTTAAATTGAAAACGAAGTCGTTTTATGATTTAGCAACCTCATTATGTTCATACAAAGCTTTCAAGTTAGAAACGAAGTCGTTTTATGATTTAGCAATCTTATTACGTTTATACGAAGCTTTTAAGTTGAAAACGAGGTCGTTTTACGATTTAGCAACTTATTACGTTTATACGAAGCTTTTAAGCTAAAAACGAAGTCGTTTTATGAACTAGCAATCATTTGACATTTTTAAGAAGGTTTTAAGTTTAAAAGGAAGTCAATTTACGTGTTAATAAACTTATTACATCTATAAGAAGGTTTTAAGTTATTTACGAAGACGATTACGTGTTAATAAATCTTATTTTGTTTATAAGAAGCTTGTAAGTTTAAAACGAAGTCGTTTTACAAACTAACAAACGTATTACGTTTATACAAGGCTTTCAAGTTAGAAACGAAGTCGTTTTACGATTTAGCAAAATTATTACGTTTATACGAAGCTTTTAAGTTAAAAACGAAGTCGTTTTACGAATTAGTATACTTATTGCATTTATAAGAAACTTTTAAGGTAAAAGTAAAGTCGTTTTACGTGTTAGTGAACGTATTACGTTTATAAGAAACTTTTAAGTTAAAAATAAAGTCGTTTTCCGAGTTAGTAAACGTATTACATTTATAAGAAGTTTTTAAATTAAAAACGAAGTGAACTATAAGCATTTAGTAAGGCTATGATCGTTTTGTAAAAAGGTAAGTTTTCAGTATAGTAAACAACTGAAGAAGAGAAATGAAATATGTTTTTAAAGGCTATGAAAGTGCTAGGCAAGTGGCCAGACCTTAGGGTGGGAACTCGACGCAAAGATGGCGTGAGCTGTTTCCCCCTAAGGTAATGTTGGGAGCTGGACGCAAAGATGGCGTAGGTTGTTCCCGGGAGCTGGACTCAAGATATGATTATCTTGGTGTGACCTGTTCCCTGATGTGTGACGCGTAAGAAAACCTTGAGGGGGACTGGACTCAGGATATGATTATCCTGGTGTAAGCTGTTGCCCCACAGAGGACAGTATCGAAGTTGGAGTTGCTCTGCTAAGATGCATTTTGGCCAAAAGTTAAGTACGTATACCCTGGGGATAATGTAGATTAAGAGTGACGATCTCACTTAAGGGCAGTATTGACCTCCCCTAGCCAGCACAATAAGATATTTTTATGCTATGAGTAAGTTTCTAATAAGTAAGAAAAGAAGTTAGCATTTCACCATTTTATGTATTTCAGAAAAGAAAGATTTATAAGGGCCAATACGAGACTATATGGAACGAGATTTGAAAAGCTTATAAGGGTCATCAAAGGACCAATTTGAAAGAAGTTTCTTTTAAAGAGTATGAGCCTGAAGAGGCTAACTAAAGTGTTTTTAAGAAAAGAAAGAAAGATTTCAAAGGTGCGTACCTTGCACATATTTTATGAATGAGTTTATAAGTATAGGTTAAATGAAGTTTCAAATGAAGTATAGTTGGATCCTAGTAATGCATTGTACATTCAAGCTTTTCAATGTGCATATTCGATGAAAGAATGTTTCTTGCCAAGTCTTTCTTACCAATTTAGTTGTTTTGAGTACTTTCAGAAAGAATTATAAGCTTTAAAGAAGTTGGCGTTAATTATAAACCAATCTTGGAATATATGAAGAGTCACTGCATTTTCAAAAGTATGTTTGAAAGCTTCAAACTAATCCTTGTTGCTTTTTTGATTATGTGACTAACTATTTATTAGTAGGGAAGCTTGGCCGTTTAGGGCCTAGAAACGAGTTAAGGGGTTAGAATGAAGTTTTAAGAGTAGTGATCTTTCATTGGGAACTTTAATGGCCTAATATGATAGTAAAGTGTAGATGCATGATATGTGGCTATTATTAGTATTATTGCCTGCAACTATTTTGGGTTTTAAGGGGCAAGGGAGTTCTCACTGAGCGTGTGGTTGCTTACCCCTTTACTTATTCCCTTTTTCAAGTTTGGTTTGGCCAAGTATAAGAGATATTCTGAAGTTGTTTTGAAGCCGATCCCTCAGGAGTCTCTGCGAGCTTTGCAAAGTGTTTGATGCCTACCGCGTTGTAAATTTTAAATTCATTGTTGTATGTGAAAGCATGTAGCTAGCTCTGTACCTGTATATGTATCATTCTTACCCTTGTTTTAGTTGTTGATCATCAGTGACCCAGGTGAGTGGCCCAACGTTGCGAACTTAGGTTATTTTAGCATATGTTATACCTATTTACCAATTACAGGTACCTTTAGCTGAGCTAAGACCCTAGAATGTTGCTAAAATAGGAGGAAATCTTGTAATTTTTTTCTAGAAAGACTCTCTAAATGCTAATCTAAACCCTCGATCTTCAAGAGTCTTAAGGATTTCCCTCTAGGAAGTCCTGGCGGTGTGACTCTACTTAGGTTAGGGGTGTTACATTAGCTGGTATCAGAGCCATAGGTTTGCATTGTGCATTTAGATAGCGTAATAGGCATGTGCTATGTGAAGATACGTGACTTATGTGGTTATGTGGTCGTGTCTTGCCTGGTATTACTTATATTAACAAGTACATAATTTATAACATGTATGTATATGCCGACTCTGCCCTTACCATCCCAGTGGTAGTGTAGGATAGTTTTCCTCATCGTCGACCGCGTTTATCTACCTCTATGGTTGGCCGCATGGGATGCGGTTATGTTCTGGCATGCAATGGATGATGGGGAAAAGATTGAGGAGCGGGACTTTAATTTTTGTGAAGCGGTTTGGTTCCATTGCAGTATAGAAGTGGTGAATCTTATGAGATGACTTATGAAATTCTAGAGGGGTAGAAGAAAAGGATTTGCATATGGTGTTCATTTATATTGAGAAGGCTTGTGATAGGGTGCCTTGAGAAGTGCATTGGAATCGTGAAGAAAGAATTATTTACCTTTTTATTATGTTTATTAAAGATATGTATGAAAGCGTGGAGACTAAGGATTAGGATGTTAGAAAGAGACCTAAAGGACTTCCTTGTTGATATTATGTTATATTAAGGATTAGCTTTAAGCCCTTTTTTAATCATCTCGGATGAGTTTACAGATGACATGTAGGATGAAATATTGTGGTGAATGTTGTATGCCGATAAGTTGAATGTAAGCCCTTTTAGTTTATTTTCCTTAAATTGTGAAGTACTAGGATGGTGAGATCTCCCGTGACTCCTAAGTCACATTATCAGTGTTCAACGATATAAG
The DNA here is from genome assembly GCA_029747015.1 of Carnegiea gigantea. Classification (NCBI taxonomy): domain Eukaryota; kingdom Viridiplantae; phylum Streptophyta; class Magnoliopsida; order Caryophyllales; family Cactaceae; genus Carnegiea; species Carnegiea gigantea. The sequence continues at coordinate 119,967 of JAKOGI010001177.1, forward strand.
TGTCGTTGGTGCTGACCAAGTGTTATGGATTCACTAGTTTGTTCAAGCATATATATGCATTTCCTTGCATAAAATATGATGTGCATGTATAATTACGCGAAGGTTAAGCTGAGACTAAACTAGTAGCCATACATAATATCTTTTGTCCATTTGCAATCATTTCATTAATCGAGGAAGTCTACCCCTAGTTGAAATTATAACTAAGTGATTCCTCGTGTAATTGTGCGACAGATGCCTCCTTGCTGTGAACTCATACCAGAACCAACTGCCATGTAGATGATATGTCAGTTTAATAAGCTTAAGCCTCCCAAGTTTGAAGGTGGAGCTGACCCTATGGTATACGAGGAGTGGCTTCGAAGAATGGAAAACTTATTTGAGATCATGGAGTGCCCTGAGAGGTTCAAGGTGCACCTAGCCACTTACCAATTTGAAAAAGAAGCTGAGTTCTGGTGGGGGACAGTGAAACCTAAGGTAGGTGAACCTGTGTTAACCTGAAACCAACTAAAAGCCTTAATGGACGCTCAATATTACCTTCGAGATGTAAGAAGAGTTAAGGAACGGGAGTTTTTATGCTTGAAACGAGGAGAAATGAGCGTAATGGAATATGCGGCAAAGTTCAATGAGCTGAGCCGATTTACACCAAATCAGGTGGCCACCGAACAAATGAGGATGGACTACTTCGAACAGGGATTAAGAGGAGAAGTGAAACAGATAATAGTGGGATATACTTATGACAGTTTCTAAGAAATGCACCAGAAGGCCGTGAAAATAGCCCATATCATAAGCGAAACCGAGATTGAGAATAGAGAGAAGGATCAAGTAAAGGCGAAATTTTTCCTTAAAGGATCCAATTCTCAGGAAAACATAAAGTTCAGGAGGTTTAAACATGGGATGAAATAGGACAAAGGAAAGCAAGCCGCCCAATGGAAACCGCGGAAGACATGTGACCTGTGTGGATGACAACATCCTGGCCTATGCAGACGCCTTACGAGCCCATGTTTTGGATGTGGTGGTATGGGTCACAAAATTGCAAGTTGCCCAAAGGCTACATGCAATAGTCGGGGTCACACTCAGAGACCCGGAACAGGAATCAAGCCAGCGGCATAATGAGATCGCCTAACCATTGGTACTCCCTCAGGGAACAGTAAAAGCAACCAGAAGTCATAAATTGGCAGTCAGATGCTTATCTAGAAGGAAAAGAGACTGGGGAACCTACTGACACGAGGTCAGGTATTCCCTTATTAACCAACTTTATGCCTCCATCATGTCATTTTAGTACTGCTGCCCTTTTGTTATATTCTTGATTTGCAAAGGAACTTGTTAGTAAACCTCATGAGATGCGTATGCAAAATTTCATAACTTTTTCCTTAGAAACTATCTTCTATACTGATCATACTTGTAGAAATTGAGTTGTTTTAGTGCAAGGGAGAAAGCTCCCTGATGATTTGGATCGAATAGAAATCCAAGGATGGGATGCTATTGTAAAGGCAAAATGAATAGCTAAGCATAAAGTGACTTGGATTGTGAAAGAAATGCAGGTGAAGTACCCCCATTAATTTCTCCAAGTAAGCAATTTCGAGGACGAAATTCTTTTAAAGGGGGAGAGTGTAAGGCCCGCGCACCTTGTTTTCTGTCAAGCTGTTGTAACGCCTTTTTACGTTATAAAAATTCGTTTTATTTAACGATACGAGTTAAGTTAATTATTGACGTGCTTATGTGAGCGATGATTTTACTAAAAAGAATATTTTTCTCGCCAGTAATAATATTATTATTATTAGTTTTGAAAATCCTTCAATGATTTCTAATAAGCGCTATTAATGGTTATTAACGAGTATTAAATCGATTAGGAACCCGAATACGAGTAGGTTGTTAACCTTAGAAGTAGCTCGATGTTATTAAACCGAACCTAGATAGATTTGGGAACGAATAGTTGATGAAGGATTATATTATAGAATTGGGTTTGGACTTTGGGTTACGAATTAGATTAGCGGTGTTAAGTATCGAACAATTTGGTACAAATAAATAAGAAGTAGGGAGGGGTAATCTGGTAATTTCGCGTGTAAGCCTCCTTCTTCCTCAGCTACCCGGGATTCCCCCCCATGACAGACACCCTCTCTCTCTCCTCTGTCTCTGTGCTGCTCGTCTCCTTCTCCTCCTCCATTAACGCGGCTCCAAAGCTCAAATTAGTAGCCAATTTTTGCCACCCTTAGCTACAAAACTTACCCATTCGACCACCCCTACCACCTGGTGAACGTTTAGAGCGAATTTGGGTCGAATTCGAGGCTCCTTTCCGTGTTTATAGAGGGTTTTGGGGCACCGAATTGAAGCTCAAACGCGTGCCCAGGTAAGGCCATGCAATTTAGCTTCTAGTTGCTTTCAATCTTCTATAAATTGGGGTGAAAATTCGTGTCTGCAAACACCCAATTTAATCTCAAGTTGATAACCGAAATTTAGGCTTGTTTTAGGGTTCGAATTTTGGGAATTTGGGCGTTAATCGCGTGCTGCTCATCTGACCACTGGGCAAGGTTGGAAATTGGAGGTGTTCGGTTACCGAAAGTCGAGTCCAAAGCCTTTAAATGAAACCATAGCTTTGAATCGAGGTGCGGGTTCCTTTCCTCCTAAATTACTATTATTTTCAATGAATCTAACTAAATTAGCTAGTTCGTGTCGATTCTGAATGTAGAAGTTAGTTTGGGTAAATTAGAATCGATATTGAGAAATTACAAGCATGGTACTCATTTTGGTTAATCGCATGTTGAGTAAATGCATGGTTGAATGGACCGATTAAATTGAGGATTTGAAAGTAAATAGAATGTTGATAGTGGGCTGTTGTAGCATCAGTTGTCTCATTTGAAGGACTATTTAACGCTTAGGGGTGCCAGTTGGGCAGTTGAAGTAATTGTGGTGTAAACTGAATTATGTCTAAAAGTTATGGCTAAATTAGCTTGGGCATGTTAATGGTTTATTCTTGGCAATTGCGAAGGAAATACTATGCCTATGGATATTGGTCTGCGAACAAGGAAGTAAATATCGCTTGAAGTTTCTATTTGCATCAGTTTAGTACGTTAAATTCTAAGTTGGCTCTTAAGCATAAATATTACACCTATGTACGATCATTTTCTGTATTATTGGTTTGTTTATGATAATATTAAACCGAGTTAGAAGTTGGATGGCTCGAGGTGGAACTATTAAGTGGTTTGAGGTTCTTGTGGTAGGTGCTATATGAGGAGGAAGTTAGGGTTGTGAATTGCCGCAATCGTGTGGATTGCGAGGCCATGTGTGGCTTAATGGGCAAATTCTATTGAGTTATGATATGAAGTGTATGAATGTGCTATGTGTGAACCCTTTTCCCCCAATATACTACGTGACGTTATGTGATTAATTCTTGAAACTGTAGGCGTCTTTAAAAAGAAAAGGTCATTTAGAAAGTTTGTTTTACACGTTGAAAATGCTTTTAAGTTTGTCAGTCGTCTGTTCATTTGTTAGGACGTATAAGGTCTAAAAAAGGGTCCTAAATCGTCGAATTATTTAGTTAGTGACTCGACTGAATAGTTGATAGGTTTAGGCAGTTTAAAAGCGAATTAAAAGTGAGTTCAAAAATGTTTTAAGGCATTGGTTAGTGTATGACTTCTCCTTGCGTTTAAAAGAATTCAGACAACCTGAAAAAGAGCATCTTAAGGTTTTAATTGTGAGTTTAGCTGATTTGCATGCTATTTGCTTACTTGAGTCTTTATGGAGTTTCGAGTTAAGAGATAGCGAAACCATTATATTTCAAGAAGCATTTACGTTAAAAATTTATGAAGAAATGTTTGCCTCATAAACGAGCCAAGTACTTTAGGGTTTTGAATAGTAGGAAGTTTGGAACACTTTAAGCCTGCAGTTTATTTATACACCCTCATTTGGGTTTTAAAAGGAATCGAAACGAGTTATGGAGTGACAACTGAAGATTTTAATACGAATCTAATTTGAACTAAACGCTAACTAAGTCTTTTGAGTTCTAAATGGGTGTCTTTTCATGGATTAGCAAACTCATTACATTTAAAGGAAGGATATAAGTTAAAATCAAAGTCGTTTTACGATTTAGCAAACTTATTACATTTATACGAAGCTTTTAAATTGAAAACGAATTCATTTTATGATTTAGCAACCTTATTACGTTTATACGAAGCTTTCAAGTTAGAAACGAAGTCGTTTTATGATTTAGCAATCTCATTACGTTTATACAAAGCTTTTAAGTTGAAAATGAAGTCGTTTTGCGATTTAGCAGCCTTATTACGTTTATACGAAGCTTTTCAGTCAAAAACGAAGTCGTTTTATAAGCTAGCAATCGTTTGACATTTTTAAGAAGCAAGCCAATTTACGTGTTAATAAACTTATTACATCTATAAGAAGCTTTTAAGTTATTTACGAAGACGATTTATGTGTTAACAAATCTTATTTTGTTCATGAGAAGCTTGTAAGTTTAAAACGAAGTCATTTTACAAACTAACAAACGTATTACGTTGATACGAGGCTTTTAAGTTAGAAATGAAGTCGTTTTACGATTTGGCAAAATTATTACGTTTATACAAAGCTTTTAAGTTGAAAACGAAGTCGTTTTACGAATTAGTGAACTTATTACGTTTGTAAGAAACTTTCAAGTTAAAAGTAAAGTCGTTTTATGAGTTAGTAAACATATTATGTTTATAAGAAGCTTTTAAGTTAAAAATCAAGTTGTTTTACGACTTAGTAGATGTATTACATTTATAAGAAGTTTTTAAATTAAATATGAAGTGAACTATAGGCATTTAGTAACGCTATGATCGTTTATAAAAAGGTAAGTTTTCAGTATAGCAAACAACTGAAGAAGAGAAATGAAAAACGTTTTTAAAGGGTATGAAAGTGCTAGGCAAGTGGCCAGATCTTAGGGTGGGAACTGGACGCAAACATGGCGTGAGTTGTTTCCTTCTAAGGTAATGTTAGGAGCTAGACGCAAAGATGGCATGAGCTGTTCCCTGGAGTTGGACTCAAGATATGATTATCTTGGTGTGAGCTGTTCCCTGATGTGTGACGCGTAAGAAAACCTTGAGGGGGACTGGACTCAGGATATGATTATCCTGGTGTGAGTTGTTGTCACACAGAGGATAGTACCGAGGTTAGAGTTGCTCTGCTAAGATGCGTTTTGGCCGAACGTTAAGTACGTATACCCCAGGGATAACGTAGATTAAGAGTGACGATCTCACTTAAGGGCGGTGTTAACCTCCCCTAGCAAGCACAATAAGAAGTTTTAATGCTATGAGTAAGTTTCTAATAAGTGAGAAAAGAAGTTGGCATTTCGCCATTTTATGTATTTCAGAAAAGAAAGATTTATAAGGGCCTTCACGAGGCCATATGGAGCGAGACTTGAAAAGCTTATAAGGGTCATCAGAGGACTAATTTAAATGAAGTTTCTTTTAAGGAATATGAGCCTCAAGAGGCTAACTAAAGTGTTTTTAAGAAAAGAAAGAAAGATTTTAAAGGTGCATACCCAACACATATTTTGTGAATGAGTTTCTAAGTATAGTTTAAATGAAGTTTCAAATGAAGTATAGTTACATCCTAGTAATGCATCGTACATTCAAGCTTTTCAATGTGCATATTCAATGAAAGAATGTTTCTTGCCAAGTCTTTCTTACAAGTTTAGATGTTTTGATACTTTCAGAACGAATTATAAGCTTTAAAGAAGTTGGCGTTAATTATAAACCAATCTTGGAATATATGAAGAGTCACTACCTTTTCAATCAAAAGCATGTTTGAAAGCTTCAAACTTAATCCTTGTTGCTTGTTTGATTATGTGGCTAACTATTTATTAGTAGGGAAGCCTGGCCATTTAGGGCCTAGAAACGAGTTGAGGGGTTAGAATGAAGTTTTAAGGGTGGTGATCTTTCATTGGAGATTTTGATTGCCTAATATGATAGTAAAGTGTGGATGCGTGATATGTGGCTATCATTAGTGTTGTCACCTGAAACTGTTTTGGGTTTTAAGGGGCAAGGGAGTTCTCACTGACCAGGTGGTTACTCACCCCTTTACTTATTCCCTTTTCTAGGTTTGGTTTGGGCAAGTATAAGAGATATTCTGAAGTTGTTTTCAAGCCGACTCCTCAGGAGTCTCTACCAGTTTTGTAAAGTGTTTGATGCCTACCACGTTGTAAATTTTTAAATTCATTGTTGTATATGAAAGCATGTAGCTAGCTCTATACCTGTATATATATCATTCTGACCCTTGTTTTAATTGTTGATCGTTAGTGATCCAGGCGAGTAGCCCGACGTTGCGAACTTGGGTTATTTATTATATGTTATACCTATTTACCAATTACAAGTACCCTTAGCTGAGCTAAGACTCTAGAATGTTGCTAAAGCACGGGGAACTCTTGTATTTTTGTTCCAGAAAGACCATCTAAATGCTAATCCAAACCCTTGATCTTCAAGAGCCTTAAGGATTTCCCTCTAGGAAGTCCTGGCGGTGTGACTCTCCTTAGGTTAGGGGTGTTACAAATTCTTAGTCCCCTTTTTTATTTTATTTCTCCCCCTCTCCTTTTACCTAGCTTGATTTTGAGGTTGTCAAGCTAGCTCCTTATTTCTTTAACCCTGTATTCATTATCGCATGAGAGCATTCTAGTAAAGAAGGTGGGGGAAATGGAATAGGCTTCAGAAGTATGAATAGAAGTGTGGAAGTCTCAAGAGTTGGACTAAAAAATGAGAAGGATAGTGGATAGATGAAGGGACTCTTTGCCTTAAGTCATGAATGCGAATTCAAGGGTTGTTAGTGCTCCGTAGATCCTCTAGTATAGAGATATATAATAGGCTCAGTGGTTAAAGCCTAATAGGAAATACTAATAAGTTTAGTCCCCTATCTAATGATCTCAAATGAACGGGATAACAACTTTCTAAACATTTGTGAAAGCTTTATTTTAAGATCTTTACTCCAAACTTTAGGTGGGCCCATCTTGCATAACCCAAAGTGACCTCTATTTTTTTTCTTTAGGGGGGGAGGACGAGTTTTGAGTGAACCTCTAGATGACCTAGATGATTTTTTAAGCTTAGGCTTCTTAACTCTTTCTCTAAGGTCAATAGCTATAGTTTCATGCTCATCATATTTTGTAATCACTTCCCTAAGAAGTCGCATTATTGACTTGCTTCTGGGTTTTCCATTTGGAGTAATCTTTATTAGCTTGCATCTAACCATCGTCTCTCGTCTTCCTTATCCCGAGTAGTAAGGTGACATTTTGGAAAGTGGAATGTAATAGAGGTGGGTACTAAAAAACAGAGGTTAATGATCTTGGATTTAGGATCAGGTAAGATAATCGGTGACTTAGGGCAGGTAAGAAAGAGAAGATGGCTTGGTGGGCTAGAACCTTTAGACTAGACTAGAAGAATATGGTCAAGATGTTGGATTTAGGTTATTGTTTTTTTTATCAAATCAGGCCTTAGCAAAGATTGGGCTCTAAGTAGGACTTAGGCAGCTAACTTGGGACTAATCTATTTAAGATGAATGAAGGACCTATACTAGGTGTAAGCATAACTATGGTTTGACTTGCCTTGAATAGGCTACTTTACATATGTGGATGAATATAAGTGAACTAATACGAGGACCTCAGACCTGTAGAATGGATGTATGATGCATGGACCATGGACTTATGTATGAATCAAATATCTAGGTCTTAATTAAACTTACACATTATGAATATTACTCATGATTGGATGCAACCTATGGTTGACTAGGGTTCTAAAGGTCTAATGGGTTTTAGCATGGACTTTGGTCCTAGAAGGACTCAAGAGTTATGCATGATGAGGCTAAATGATGTATGTGACTCTTTGGGCCCAAGTAGTCTATAATTGATGTGTTATGACACAATAATAGCCTTCAGACTTTCCTAATCATGTAATGAGACATATAAGCTGATGACTTCAAGCAACTTGGACCTAGACTAATGACATTGGCCCCCACATTATCATATCTCTTAATGCAAGGCCAAAAAACTCGAACCAACTCTTAGAGCATCTTCGGGATTTATGGGTCTAAGACTCGACCAGAACCTCAAGTAGGTTAGACTAACATTCTCCTAACCTGTGCCCTAAACATAATAATAGCGTTATGAACCGTAAAGCACTAATGCATGAGTCTTTGGGTAGAGGTCAGTTTTATCCAACCCACTAGAGTTCTAAACATTGCCAGAATCAACTATGCATGTGAAGTACAAGCTAATCCAAAGTTCTAAGTTACAAGTGGCTCAAATAAGGTTTAGAATAGTCCTCTTGTGATGTAAATGCTTCGCCATCCATAGGGTGCATAGGAAGACTAGAATGTTTAGCTGCTTTCCCATATATCATGCGGATTAAGGGAAGTGTGTCATGAGTGGGTGAAATAGTTGATTGCTTAGTTCAAAGTCTAATGGATGCACCGAGTGACCAACTATTTTCTTGAGTAGGTAATAGTAGGTTTAACCTAGAGGCGCAGTTAAGCTCAATAAGTGTAATTCCCTAACTCCTAATCTTATAATTAGCCTTAATTAATTGTTCACTAGTGGTTAATAAAGTGAAAAATGCTGGGTCAGGATGTTACCGCCATCCTAGAGAGGATAAGGCCTAACTAATTAGCATACTCAACACCAACGTAGTAACATCGTATAGTACATATAAGGTAAGCAACGTGTAAACTACACATGCACGAACCTAAATGACGGTTCAAAAACCTACCTAAATATTTGCAGGGGTCCCAAGACTTAGAAAGATGTTATAGTGAGTTGGCTAGACCCTACTGATCAACTCCTTGCTCCACTTGTAATGCCCAATGCATAAATTTTCAAATGCTTAACTTAAAACATGAAAGCACAAAATGTTCCAAGTGTAAGCCGAGGTTGAGTACGTTCACCCCTATATCATAAAGAATAAAATTCATTTTTTAGTGAGCGATGGCATTTCAATTCTTTTGAGTTTGAAATCAAGGAGGGAGAGAATTATATTAAAGCTGTTACCGATTATCATCTGAAAGTGGAACTCAAACTGATGATCTTATATATATAATACAATCAGTAAATAGGTACATCCCTGCCATGCTGATCAGAAACCCTAATTTGAGGCTATGCGGGTGAATTGAAGGGTGTAAATCTGATAATTGATAAATGGTGAGGCCACTTGATTAAATAACTGTACACTTTGAGATTTTGATATGTATAAAAATGTGCAAATTTTCGAACGCTACTAGCAGTAGATGTACCTGGAAGATATATCTCATTCTTGCAAAAATAATTGTTTATGGTTTGATGTTGACGGAATTGACCTCAATCCTTGAATGGTATAAAAATGTGCAAATTTTTGAAAGGTACTAGCAGTACACGTACCCAGAAGGTATATCTCATTCTTGCAAAAATAATTTTTGATGGCTTGACGATGATTGAATTGACCTTACTCCTTGAATGGTGAAAAGAGCAAGTTAAAGAGAAATGCATGGGCATTGGTTGACATAAGGAGCCAGTTTGTATATGTTTTGACACCTGCTCCTACTAAATATCTAGGATATTTTCAAAAAAATATGAGATATTTTTCAAAAAAACCTCAGAAAGTTTTCCAAACAATCTTTGATATTTTTTAAAAAAGAACTCATATATTTTTAAAGAAATTTTAGATGTTATTCCAAAAATCTCTGATATCTTTCCAAAACAATCTTACATGTTTGCATGCTATTATTACCTATTTGGGTTATTGAGATCATTGTTACATTTACTTAGCAGAAGGAAGCAAATTATATAAACATTGAACAAGTTATGCCATTTAATGATTTGCATAAAGATGCTAGTTTACATCTATTTATTAGTAATGAATGACTTTATTTGAGGCATTACTAAATCTGATTTTGAGGCCATTTTGTCATCTCAACCTGCAATTGCATAAATGTTTCAAATCTCAAATTGAAATGCAGGCACTAAACTTTATTAAATTATGATTAATTAAAGTAATTAACATGGATTGGGTTCGTGCTAGTACAACTTTCCCGCCTTAAAATAAGTTTTGTCCTTAAAGGTTGTAAACTGGGGAGAATCTTGGATGTACCACTCAATACATCCCCTTAGATTTTCTAGGTGACTTATGATACGATATGGTTAGCCTACAAATGTTAAAGTAGGAATCCTTTAATTGCGACATTATCGCTTCTATGCTCCAAAATTTGCATAATGTGCTTCTCTGAGACGAAGTTCTACAAGTTCTATCCATCCTACAGTTTGGGTATGTTGTGTAATTTCTGAGCTATAAAATGTAGAAATTAGTATGCATATGCTTTAATTATGCTTGTTGAGCAATATTGTATACTGAAATGTTCAACTTTAAAGCAGATTATATAGAGACATACTTAAGCTTCTTTCTTGCCCCCTTTTCTGTCCTTTTTGGTTCAGTCCGAGAAATTCTTTTCACAATAACCAAGCTCGAACTTTGTGCCCCATATATATCATGTCTCATCATATGATGCACAATTTGACATATGTCCTTTTAGATATACATGCCAATCAATTTATTCCTCATGCCTCATGAATCGATGTAAGGTGGATAAATTGGTTTGATATCCCTCCAAATTTAATTTTAGATCCATACATGTAAGTGTCACTCTTAAACTCAAACTTTGGTAATAAATTGTAAAACACCAACTTCAAACCCACTCCATAACTAGGTATGATTTCTTTATCCAAAGATTAGCATTGCTAGAATACTGCATTCTATTATTTTTTTTTGCCCAAATAGTAATTTGTTATCATAATGACCCTATACATTCACTTCTAAATTCGCCTCACACTATTCAACATGTGTAATAAGAACTCCTTTACTATATTTTCTCTTTAGCCCCCTATTAAAGCATGACTTATATGATAATGGGGTAAATTAATGAGCATGACTTAAGAACACATATGTGTAAGCTTATCAAATGCTAGTCTGCCATAAGCTCCCTAAATTTAAGTTTGTCTTTAAACTTGCATTTGTTTTAATTAATGTTAGGGATGGTCACAATATAAACTTTTGAAATTATCTCTCCTAACCATCAGTCATTAAGTCGTTGACATGTTAATCCCTCAATAAATTGCAATCCACATTGCCCCTTTTATAAGGTTTAATGACCTCTTTATAGCAACCACATATCATAGAGATTTAATGGCCACTCTCATAAGCTGTGCGACCATCAATTTTATGACAACCATCGAAACAAAGAGCTTTAGACTAGTTAGTTATGATGGAAGCTATTAAAAAAATGTCTCTTAAAAAATAAAAAGGGAATGTGTATGATTATGAAGACGTATGAAATAAGAGTAATAGAGAGAGAAAATTAACAAATAATGATAAGGTAAGTACCCTATGGATGGCACTTTATGTAAAAAATCAAACAACTCTCACTAGCCCATTTATCTGGTGATTACAAGAAAAGAAATTTGAGTAATGCAGGGGGGAATTCATAGGAGAATAGATATCACTATATATAATGGGAAGGGGTGGTAATCATATGGGTTTAATAGCAAGGAAATAGTAATAGCAGGGAAATAGTAAATTCAAATATCCACAAAGTGACAACCCCAAATTAGTAATTGAGTAAGAGGATTCTCTACTAATCATTCTTGCCTGTATTAGGGTATCTATTCGACGTAATGCATAGGAATATAATCATGTTATTATCTTCTCAAGGTTCTTTTTTCATTCAGAGTTCCATCATATGTTTAAATATTTAAATGATAATTGGAAACAAGCTGGATGAATTAGAAATTCCAGAAGGAACCCTCTTTTATAAATAAGAAGTGACAAGAATTAAAGAAACAATTAAGAGGTAAGTTATAGTGCGATTCTCAATTAGATATCAAAATTACAAGGAAGAATATATCCGATGGTGGGAGGTAAAAACTAAGATGGAGTATTTAGTTGTCACCCAAGAGACATCATGGGTATCATGAGGAAGTAACACAAGAAAGGTGGAAACCAGTGAGCAAGGCAAAAAAAAACAAGTTGCTAGTAGACAAAATTGTACCCCCGCAGACCATGTAACACTAATAAGGACATACGATTGGCATCTATAACAACCTTTAAGGAAAAGAAAATAAAAATATTATGATATATCAAAATTTTAGTACAATCTTGATCCTTTTGAATTTCTGAGGTAAAGGAAGTTATAGTGTTTAACTTAAGAACAACAGGAGAATATTGATAATGGCTTCTAATGAGTTGGTTCTTTAACTAAATCATTAGTATGGCAAATTCGATGCATTTATTTAGGCAAAAAGGTTTACAAACATTGATGTTCTTGAGGGAAATGAGAGTAACAAATACGTTGTTGCCTTTATGGAGTAGGTTCAAGACAAAGACAAGGTTGAGTAGAAAGGGGATCCAAACTATATGTTAGAAGAATCTAATGTTAAATTATTTAGAGGAATGCAGTGATAGCAACATTACATGATTATTGAGAAAGATAGGGGAAGGATAAGCTTCATAATTTTATATAAATATAAGACCTTATAAGATGGTTTAACTATAAGGAACATCTCCAGCAAAATATGGCCATACTTTAGGCTATAAGCTTTGACTAACATTCAATTGTCATCAAAGAAGTCATTGTTTTTCGAGGGAAAAAGAACACTTTTGCGAATTCTACATCTATATGTGATCATAGGCTTTTACTTGATAGTATAATGGTTATTGCAATTGCATTGTAAGAGTTTGATCTGCTATGAGTAAGGTACATATATCTTCTCAAGCCTTCGAGAAATGACACGGATACCTCACTTATTTTATAAGGTCTTGTGTTGCTAAACTGAAATTTCAACTTCGTATATCTGGATTATGATATCCAAGTTCTATTGTGACATCATAAACAATCCTTGAGGCTATGTGATTCTTTAGTCCAAAGATAGATTTCCTTGCCATTACAAATTGTGCCGTACTTTTACTGAAGCTTTTAAAGTTCTACCTTACCTAAATGCTATGTTGTCACTATGTTACTTATCATTGGTATTTACTATATTGGATAGCGTATGAGTTAAGACTGTAGGAATTCCTTTGATAATCATTGCTCATAATAGCCATAGCATGAACTATAGCATTTTCGCATCGACTGTTCTTATGTTTCCTTACATCATTTCTAAACAGGAAGATGACACGATAGGTTCTTTAATAAACCTCATGTACCCACAATCCTAACTCATAATTTCTATCGATCAGTAGTTTGTATCTGAATTGCTGCTTTATTTAACATTACTATGTTAACACAACAACAACTACTTTATGGCATCCAAATGCCATCACCAACTTGAATATTAAAGCATAGGATGCATATTATTGGGTTTAAGCATTGTTTTGTCCTCATTAACTTCAGAAGCTTGCTATTCTCTCTACCAATTTACATCATAGGGTTGTGCTTCTAGAAGAACCTTTTTCAATAGCCTTAACACACACATCACATCTGATCGCATGTGTGCGTAAGAATTATGGTAGAATAATGAATTATCTATTCTCCTAAAGCTTCCACAAGCCTTCTACCAATACCATAAGTCCTCAAAACACTCATGGACATTGATAAGATTTACCTTATAGTAGTTCCCCATGCAAATATGCCACAATAAATTAAAAGCTTGAATCTCCTAATGGTCTCCTTTTTTTTTTTTTTTTTAAGAAATCCATTTACTTCACAACGTCTAACAAGAGTCTAAGACCTATATAAATTTAGTTACCAGACTCAGCCATGATATGAAATAACTTCATTAGCCAAATGTTGTTAATTTAAGTCATATAACCTAAATGGAACAATAGTTTTTCATTATGCCTCTTTGTTCAATTTCAACCACTTTACATATTGTCAAATGCACATAAATATACTATCCACTAATGCCCAACTCCTAATTATGTCTTTAGTCTTAATTAATTTGTTATTAGTGGATAATAAAGTAAAAATATTGGGTTAGGGCATTACAGCCATCCTAGAAGGATAAGGCATAACTAATTAGCATACCCAACACCAATGTAACAACATCTCATAGTAAATATGAGATAAATGACGAGTAAATTACACGTGCTTGAGCCTAAATGACAGCTCAAAAACCTACCTACATATTTGTAGGTGTCCCAAGATGTAGAAAGATGTCATTGTGACCTTGGCTAGACCCTACTGAATAACCTATTACTTTGCTTGCAATGCCCAATGTGTAACTTTTTAAATGCTCAACCCAAAACATGAAAGCACAAAATGTTCGAAGGGTAAGCTAATATTCAATACGTTCAACCCCAAATTCATTTTCAATGAGCGGAAGCATTTCAATTCATTTAGTTAGAAATAAACGAGAGAGGAAATTATATTTGAACTAGATATTATCTGAAAGTGGAACCAAAACTGATAAGCTCGTATGTAAAATATGATCATTAAATAGTGCAGGATCCATCTCCCTGAGGGTGTGATCTACCATGAATGATCGGACTCGTTTGATAGGCACTTTATTGTTATGGAAGTAAATTCAAATTTTTCATTTTTCTTACTTTCTTTTACAATAGGCCTAAATGGGCTACAAGGCTTAGGGGAACAGGGCCTCGACACTAGCTAAAGAACCCAGTCGGGTTCCTTGGCTAGGGCCATGTCTAGTTCCCAGATCTGATCTTTGCCAGTAGCTTAATATGGCCTAAAATCTATGCATGGGGCTAATCAAAGAACCTGGTCAGGTTCTTGGGCCTGTTCCAGCCCTGAATTCTAGTACAAACATGCCCTACTATAAGGATGTGAATCCCTTAACCCAATTTCAAATGTGCACAAAAGAGGAAATATGTGAAATAAAAAACAAATTAAACTATAACTAATAGAGTTGGCAGTGAATTTTATGAAAAACTTACAAAATGTATCACTCTTTGAAGTAATCATACCAATAAGGACAACCAAAGGGACAAATTGATGCTGCTTTAAAAAGGTTATTAGAAAGGCCCTCGAGTAATTCCTAGTGTACGAACCATCTTGACTTCTTAATCTTGCATCGATGATCCAAATTCAGGGGCGATGGTATGGTGATGTAACGGGGTGCATCTCATTAACACCCATCATCACTGACAGCCTCTACTAATCAACATGAGAAATTAAGACTTAATTACACTAACACACATTCATGCAAACAATTAGAATCATTCATTCATATAAAATCAAATCATAATGTCTATCTGAAAATAAGAAAACAAAAGCAAAGCATTAAAATTATTATAGTAGGTGGGGATAAGCTAATAAAAAGTTATATATGTCCCAAACAGAAATTAACTAAATTAAATGAAGCGACATAAAGGAGAAAGGAGAGATTGCAAAGCGCCCTTAGGATAACCAACCTGAATCTTCCGGTAACCCAGCAAAATGATGCTTTTTTAAGCCAAAACCTGACTTCTCTCTTTAAACATGGATTCCACCCCCTAGGAAAGGAATCCTAAAGCTCTTCTCTATGTTTCAACTCACCTCTTGGTTTTTTTTTTTTTTTTGGGGCAACACTCAATTATTTAGGGCAATGTCTCACTCTAATAATTTTCTATCCCGTAGCAGACCGATCACCTCTCTTTTTATAGTGGTTGAGTGGGTTACATGAATCAGCCTAAAAAAAGGAGATCTAGTCCTATTCTCTTTAAGCTTAATCTGAACAGACTTACATGATACACTAGAACTTTCAAAATTAATGCAATTAGACAAGAAAGCTAATTCTACTAGGGTCTATTTGACTAGCCTAACAAGTATCAGTGGAGTAGGTACTTTACTAAGAGCCCGACTGGGTTCTCTCTATGGGGAACCTGACTGCCTTCTCCGTAGATTGGCCCATTAGGCCAGTTTCACTTATGGATTGCCTTATGAAATCAATTTGTTTCTTTTTTTATTTTCTAACTATAACTCGGTTGGGCCCCTGAAAACTCAAATTAGGATATTGATTTCATCATTGGGCTATTAAAATAAGATGTCATTTTAGGTGTCTAGAGTTAGCCCCGCTTTGGTCGAGCCAGAATATGGCGAAGGTCAAAGCAATGGCTACCACTTGTAGTTGCCGATCTTGCTGGGAAAAGATGTAGAACCCTAGCCTGGCCACTAATGGTTCTGAGATTTGGCGTTCGCCAACTTTCGTCGTTATAGTAGCCTAATGATGTCCCATTGTGCCAGGAGCCAGTGGGTTCTTATCCTTTCACCAAATTAGTAGGTCTTTCGTTAGTCTAGCGAGTTTCCTGATCACCGAAGGAGTAGACCCTTCATTGGTCTGGTGAATTTAGTGGGTTTTCCACCAATTTATCCCTTCATCGGATTGGCGGGGTTTCTTGTCGTCATAGGAGCAGACCTTTCACCAGTTTAGTAGGTTTTCTTATAATCAGAGGAGAGGAATCTTCGCGGTATAGCGAAACTTTCACTGATGTAGCAGGTTTCCCATGAATTCATCCTTTCACCAGATTAACGAGTTTGCTTGTCACCGAAGGAACAAACCTTTCACCGGTCTAGTGGATTTCCTTGTCGCTGAAGGAGCAGACCTTTCACTCGTCTAGCGAATTCTTTGAATTTCTCCTTGCCATTGGATTACCAAACCTTTCACCGGTCTAGCAGACATTTTGCTAATCTAAAGGATTTCCTTGTTGCTCGAGGAGTGGACCTTTTGCTAGTCTAGCCAGTTTCCTTGGATTTATCCCTGACGTTGGATTGTGCTGAGACCATCCGTTTTAACTTTTGACTTCGATAAATATTTCGATATACTTTCATAAGTATATCCATTCTTTTTCATTTCTTCTCTTAAGATTACATGTACTATTTCAAGGATGCAGATTAAAATTGAATCATTTTGTATTTGGCTTCCTCTTCTTCTGCATTTTTCAGGAGAGACATATGCACATGGCGGTGGGGAGTGGTGTCCTTGGACCCCTTTTCTTGCTTTGATTTTTCCTTCTTTGTGTGCATGCTTGTATATTCTTTTGGTGATTGTAAGCTTATATGCGCATAGAAATCCTGATCGGGTCCTTTTTCGCTTGTGGTATTTGGTTGCTTTCTCCCTTTTGCTTAAGTGCTTTTGTATTATTGTCAAGTGGCATACTCATGTGTGATATAGAGAACCGATCGGGTCATCCTACTTGGCATCCTCTTATTTCTTACTTTTTGGTTTTCTTGCACTTAGCTCTTTGCAAAAGGAATATGCCCATGTGAGTGGCCCCCGGCTTGGTCCTTGTGCTTGGGATCCTCTTGTTTCTTCCTTTTTTGTTTGCTTGCACTTAGCTGTTTGCAAAGGGAATGTGCCCATATGAGTGGCGAGGAACCCGACCGGGTTCTCCTTTGTCTTCTTCCTCATTACCTTGTCTATAAATAGCTTGGCTTGTGGAGTGCTCAATTCATGCCTCAATCATACGTCTCTTCCCTCTTTCGCTCTCCTTTGCTTTCTTAATTTTATTATTTTCAAGTTTTCTTAAATATTAGTTTGAGAAAAACTCATCCCCCTCACTAATCATGGCAAGAAAGGCTTACGTAAGACTTTTTTTATTACAAGGCATCGATCTTTTAGTAGTTGAGATTAAATGCCATGCCACGAGCCAAGCTGCTGCGAAGAAGGTGAATGTTGCTACTTTCTTTTGTTTATCAAATCCTGTTATCTAATTTTCTTCCTCTTTTTAGGATGACCTTATCAAGGGTGGAGGTGCCCCCAAGAAATTCATAACAAACCTCAGGTGTAGGGAAATCCAAGTCTGTACTATTCTAGAGAATGCAGGCTTTGGATCCTTCTACTCAGCTTTAGAAGGAATATCACAACTAACTCATTGTTTTGTCACTTTTAGGATAGCAGAAAGATTTTGGAATACTACTAACACCCTCCATTTACCTTTTGGCGATGGCTATTACCCCTTTTGATTTTGCTGTGCTAACATGCCTTCTATTTTCCGGTGACCCGCTAGTGTATCAGGAAGACTTCCACCATGACTGGGCTCTTCTTTTTAAACTTTTCAATCCTATCATTGTCGTTGGACTACACATACTCCTGACCAGTAATTTTGTATCGTTTTAGCCCTCTTCCTTGACACTACTATTTTTGCTGAGCTAGGTAGTTGTTCTGTCAACCTCGTTGATCTAGACAGAGTGAGGCACTTGAGTTGGGGAGTGGCTGCATATGCTACTATTATTCATGGCATGCAAAGTGGAGTACGAACGACTAATATAATGGAAGAACTCCAGTTTACCTTTTTGTGGTTTGTGAGGTGTTCGTGCAAAAAATGTGTTATTTTACGGTACTTTCACACGTGTTTTATACTCGTAATAATTATTATTTTTAGGTTTTTATTTTATTTTATTTTGTTTTGTAGGTTTGGAGCAAAATATGAATAATTATGGACAAATGCAAGAAAAATGCTAGAAAAATGCCGAGAATGGAGAACTGGGCAAATTAACTTAAATCCGACCCAAACCTTTAGCCCGTTAGTTTAGCCCATGAAGAAAAAAGAAGGAAAAAAAAGAAAATAAAATTGAAAACAAACACCCTGACTCGCGTGACCATCATTGCCTCCCCCACGCGTGCCGAGCATGTGACCCCCTTATTATTCCCCCATTTTACTTCTGCTTTCATCTCCTCACTCGGGTTACAGAAACCCCAAACCAGGAACCCTGACCCCCGACATCCATCCTCATCCCTTTCCTCCATCTCCATTCTCAACCCTCCTTTCTCTCTCTTCTTGAATGCCAGCACACCACCATCTCCTTTATCCTCATCCACCCCACAATTCACAACACGAATGCCAGCATATGACCATATCCTTTGCCTACACGCCTCGAGATGAACGGTGAAGATTGGAAGAGTTTGGGTATAAATTGAAGAAGCTAGCTCCAGAGGAGAGGTTAGACGATTCTAGGTTTTACTTAGTTTAATTTTTGAGTCTTCTCTCATAATCGAGATGCATTTTTTCCCCATTTTTTAGGGTTAGGGTTTGATGTTAGCTAGGTTGTGGGTTTCGGATTTTATGTAATTAGTTCCGGTTTTGTTAATTTACAGTTGATGTTCATGAATTAAGCTGCTATTGTAATGATTTTGGCTGAAGTTTAGTTGATTTCATCCGTTTTCTCCCCCTTCCCTATTTGGTTTTGGTTGAACGTGGCCATGGCGTTTCCACTATTAACGGTGAGGGATGACGTTATGTTTTGGTCTGATTGGCAGTGGGCTTTTCTTATTCAGCTCCCCTGTGCCGAGTTCTCTGTTTGTTCACTTCCCCTGATTTGATTTGCTCTCGGTCTCTCTAGCTTCTCTCTCCATTGTTTAAATTATTGCTGACAATAGTTTAGTTCAATCTGGGCTTGATGATTATGATTAGAATCTTTGATCTTCTCTGCTTTGTTGAATGATGAAGCTGGTTGATGCACTTAGATTAAATTAGTTGCTTTTGATGATTTTGATTATTTATGATGATTCTGATTTTATTGGTTTAGTTTGATGATGATGATTGATGGGTGTTCGAATATGGAGGTTGTGAGTTTGGGAATTTGATTGTTGATGATGATGAGGTGATTATGCTCTAGTTAGGTTTTGATTGATGGTTGATGATCATGTGTTGTTCTTGGTTTCCCCCTCCCAGTAGCTAGGTTTTTTTGTTTTTGATGCAAGTATTCTGGTTAGGTTTAGTTGATGAATTTAACTTGAATGGTCCGAACGGTAGGTAATGAAATTTAGTCTGCTTTGGTGCAATTGATCTGAACTAATTGCTAGTTTGGTTTTGTTTTAGCTTTATTATGCTATATTGATATTTTATCAACAATAGTAATTTCATTATTTCGCTTATCTTGCTAGGTCGCTAGTTTTGCTATGTCTCGATTTTGGTTTTGTTAGCAATAGTAAGCTTAGAATAGGGTATGTGAGTACTGAGCTTTGAACTGTTTTGATTTTGTTTGAATACCTTCTTTATTGTGTTTCCCGTTAATTTGCTAGTTTGGTTTTGTTTCACTTTTAACTGTTTTATTTTGTTTTAGACTAGTAAGTTTAGTGTAAAAAAGTTACTTTACCCTATTTCTTTGTTAGGAAAATTTAGTTCTGCTTAAGATAGTTTAGTCGATTGTGACCTCAATCTCATCCTTGTTCCCAAGGACACGACCCTCAAGTACTACAGTGAAAACTGTACGCTTGCAGCTTTTAGTTTACACTCGAAATATCCCTATAAGTTTTTGGCGCCGTTGCCGGGAACGGCGGCATAAGATTTGGTCATATTTTCATTTTCTTTTGCTATTTTCTTTTTAGTTGCATATGTTTTACCTCATTTTGTTTATTTCACTATCAATTATATCTTAGTTTAGTTCATTTCTTGAAAAGCCCCAAAATCTAAAAAAATTAGAAAAGTTATTAAAAAAAAAGAAAAACTAGAAAATCACTACAACTTAAAAAAGCTTAAAAATTGAAAAAAATTTTGAAAAACTTAAAAACCACCAAAAAAGGGTTTTAGTGATTTATGTCGTAATTTTGGAATCTTTTGTTAGGACTGTTTATTTGTGTTTTAGATATTGATTAACTTTGCAACTTGGTTACTTTTTGTGTGAAAATAGTCTTTAGGGTTGAGTAACATTTTAATTTGATTTTGTGTTTGACATAAGAAAAAAAAAGAAAAAAATTAGAAAATTCAAAAATTCAAAAAAAACTAAAAAAGAAAAGACCAAAAATAGGATTTCGTTTGGGAAAGTGTGGGGTTTATATGACTAGTTGGGTTAGAGACCCTGTAAATCAAAGACTCGTTAGGAGTGAACCCAACCCTGACTTAGAACCCGAACCTGAACCTAAGCTTGAGTTAGGGAACATAGCACAAGAAAGAACTTTGAGTGATATTTTCTATCCTCCTAGGACTGCTTTCCCATCATGTTTTTTTATGCCTGATCTTGCACTGAATGTGACCTTCGAATTAAAACCCCATTATACTCTGATGCTCCTAAATTCATAGGTTTGGAGGATGCGTCGTTGTTTTTGAGGGAATTCGAAGAAGTTTGTTCTATGATGCGTTTCTCTAATATTCCCATTAATGTTGTGCGAATGAAATTGATTCCTTTTGCTTTGAAAAATTCTGCTAAACGATTGATGCATGGCTTGGCTGCTAATTTTGTTACTTCTTAGAATGATTTTGTAAGGTTGTTCTTAAGAAAATATTTCCCTAATGTCAAGACTGTTAAGCTGAGGAATGAAATCAATCAATTTGTGCAACCTGATAGGGAATCATTTTGGAAATATTTTGATAGGTTCAAAACTTCGTTGGCCCAATATCCCCATCATGGTTTAGACCAAGCACGTTTGCGCCAGATTGCATATGAAAGACTTGACCAATAGACTAGGACCATGGTAGAGTTCATGTGTCAGGGTGGCTTTCCTTCTAAGAACCTCACAGCTGCTTGGGAGTTTTTAGAGGACTTAGTTGAGAAAACCATGTAGTGGAAAACCGCTTGTAATGACAGCCTAAGTTCTAGGTTTGCAAGGGGTGGTTTGCATTCTATCTCTGATGTTATTCACTTAGAGTCTAAGTTTAGTGTTTTAGAGAATATGTTGAAGGGATTATCTCCCCAGATGTCCCAGCTATCTCAGATCTCTACAGTGTCTTCTTCTTATTGTCAGGCCCTAGATCATTCATTGAGTGCTTATCCTTATTTTGCTCATCAGTTAGCAACTGAATAGGAGCAAGCAAGTATGGCCTTCCAGAGACGTAAAAATGGCCCTTTCTCCCTTTATTACAACCCAGGGTGGAGGAATCACCCTAATTTTTTATAGAATAGTGGACCCAATGTTGTGGCTCCTAATTCTTAACCTGGGATGTTTCCTGGTAACAACTTCCAGCCCATCTCTCATCCTTTACACTCCTTTCAGAGACCGGCTTTCTCAGGTGTGCCTAATGCACCTAGACCTCTACCTTACATAGCTCAAGTTCAACCTCCTCCTGATTATATTGATGTTAATAAATTGGAGAAGAGAATTAATAACAATGTGAAGAGAATGATTAATGCTAACATGGAAAGAATGATGAGAATGATGACCGAATAGTTTTTCCAGTTAGCATCATCTTCCAGGGAACTACGTACTTTCTTATGTCAACCTGAGGTGAACCCTAAGGGTCATACCTCCTCTTCTTCTGGTAACCCTAATGAGTATGTGAGGAAAGTAAATGCGGTTATATCTCTCTGTGTTCTGGTCAAGAGGTTGATAACCAAGTGAGAAATTCTAATGAACCTTACAGGTATCCTTAACAATTCTTCCAGGATTCTTCACCCTCTTCTACTCCAGAGACTGATCCATCCAGTCAGTCAGGGGATACTTTTAATGGTGTCCCCAATGCTTCAGATAGTCCTCCCTCTCCTAAGTCACCTTCTACGGAAGAGGAGCTTCAAGAAAAAGACTCCTTTGGCTCAGGAAGTTCTTCACCTTCTAAGAGTTCTTCCCCCCTTCTTCTAAGAAAATTCAGATGCCTTTGCCTCCTTTCCCCAATAGGTCAAAGAACAAAGATCAATATCATATTGAGATGATGAGAGAGACCTTCTCTTAAGTTAAGATCACTATTTCCTTGCTTGATACTATTCAGTAGATGCCTCTTTATGCTAGATTTTTAAAGGACCTATGTACCACAAAGGAAGCAACTAGTGTACCTAAGAAGGCTTTCTTGACTTCTAATACTAATTCTATCCTTTCTCAGATCTCAGTGACGTATAAGGACCCCAGTTGCCCGACTGTGTCTATAGTCATAGGGGACTAACTCATTCACAGAGCATTACTTAACTTAGTGACTAGTGTTAACTTGATACCCTTTATTGAGTATGAGAGGCTAGAGTTAGGTGAGCTGAAACCTATCAGGATGGTCATTCAATTGGCTAATAGATTGACTAGGGTGCCCAGGGGGATAGTTAAGCATGTGCTGATTAGAGTGGGTGAATTTATTTACCCAGTGAACTTTGTTGTGATCGAAACTGCGAAGGAGTCCAACTTAGCTAATCAGGTTCCTGTTATTCTAGGGCATCCTTTCTTAGCCACCGCCAATGCCCTTATTAACTACAAGAATGATATGATGAGACTACCTTTTGGCAACATGACTGTGGAATTGAACATCTTTAACATGCAAAGATAGCCTTCTGGATTTGATGATATGAAATTTTTTACTCTTAACTGGGTAGGGGATTCTATATTTGACGATGCTTTTGATGATGTATTTTCTACTGAGTATGAGTCATTTCTTTTAGATGATGCGCCTGAATATGATGTGTTTGAGTTTGACAACTTGTGCTCTACTGCTTATTGTTCGCTCATTGCTGTGTCTGAATCTGTTGCTGAATTTGTTTTCCCTGTTGCTCTTGAATTGAAAACCCTTCTTGATTCTCTTAAGTATACATTCCTAGGACCCAATGAATCCTTACCTGTCATTATTGCTTCTAATTTGGACCGGGACCAAGAGGATAAACTGATTTCTTTGCTTTAAGAGAACAAAGAAGCTCTACGATGGACTTTAGGGGATATTAAGGGTATTAGTACTTCTATTGTGTAACATAGAATTCATTTAGAAGACAATGCTAAGCCCTACTGTGACCGTCAAAGGCTTCTAAATCCCACTTTGCATGAAGTAGTTAAGAAGGAGGTGTTAAAATGGTTAGACCATGAGATTATTTATCCTATTTTTGATAGTGAATTGGTTAGCCCTATTCAAGTTGTTCCTATGAAGACCGGTATTACCTTAATTAGGAATGATAAGAACGAGTTAATCCCTAGTCGAGTTCAATCTGGGTAGCGTGTTTGTATAGATTATAGAAAATTGAATGCTGCCACTAGAAAAGACCATTTTTCCTTTCCCTTCTTGGATCAAATGCTAGAGAGGTTAGCTGGACATTCCTTCTGTTGCTTTTTAGATGGATATTCGGGTTATACTTAGATCTCTATTGCTCCTGAGGATCAGAAGAAGACTACTTTCACTTATCCATTTGGAACATATGCCTTTAGAAGAATGTCTTTTGGACTGTGTAATGCCCCTGCTACCTTTCAAAGATGCATGATTTCTATTTTTTCAGATTTAGTTGAGTAATGTATGAAAATTTTTATGGATGACTTTTCTGTGTTTGGATCTTTTTTTGATGATTATTGTCTAATTTGAGAAAAGTGTTAGGAAGGTGTAGGAAGAAAAATTTGACTTCGAACTGGGAGAAATGTCACATCATGGTTAAAAAGGGTATAGTCTTAGGACAGATTATTTCCCAAGATGGAATTGAGATAGACAAAGCTAAGACTGACCTGATTGTTAATCTTCCCCTTCCACTTGTGTGAAAGAGGTGTGGTCTTTCGTTGGATATGCTGGCTTTTATCATCGTTTCGTTAAGGATTTTAGCAAAATTGCAAAGCCTTTGTCCAATCTGTTAGCTAAGGATGTGCCATTTCATTTTTCTGAAGAGTGTCATGAGGCATTTTCTAAGCCTAAAAAGGCCTTAACCTCTGCTCCTATTCTTTATCCTCTCATTTGGGGAGAACCATTTGAATTGATGTGTGATGCATCTGATTATGCTATTTGGATTGTGTTAGGACAGCGCATTGATAAGAAACCCTATATTATTTACTATGCTATTCACATGTTGAATGATGCCCAGCTGAATTACACTGTTACTAAAAAAGAATTTTTGGCTGTGGTCTTTGGTTTTGAAAAGTCTGGATCCTATCTGATTGGATCACATGTGATTATTTATACTGACCACTCTGCCCTTAAGCACCTTCTTTCTAAGAAGGATGCTAAGTCTAGACCTGTGAGATGGGTTCTGCTTTTGCAAGAATTTGACTATGAAATCAAAGATAAGAAAGGTTCTGAAAAGCTTGTAGTTGACCATCTATCTAGGATCATCTGTGATCGAGAGAGTGAGTCTAGTATTTTTGAGTGCTTCCCTGATGAGCAATTGTATGTTGTTTACCCTGATCCTTGGTATGCTGATATTGTGAACTACTTAGTTGCTGGTAGGATCCCTAAGGGTTGGACTAAGAATGATAAAGATAGATTCTTCCACCTTTTGAAGTTCTTTGTTTGGGATAACCCTTATCTATTTAAGTACTATGCTGACTAAGCTTTTAGGAGGTGCATTCCCGACCATTAGGTGAGACGTGTCCTTTCTTTTTGTCATGACCAGGCATGTGGGGGGCATTTTAATAATAGGAAGACAGCAGCCAAGATTCTTCAATGTGGTTTCTACTGGTCAACTTTGTTTAAAGATGCATTTGAGTATTGTAAGAGTTACCTTAGATACCAGTAGTTGGGTAGGATAAGTAGGAAAGATATAATGCCACCGAACCCCATCATTGTGGTAGAGGTTTTTGATGTATGGGGTATTGATTTTATGAGGCCTTTTCTACCGCCTTTTGCGAATGAGTGCATTTTGTTAGCCATGGACTATGTTTCTAAATGGGTTGAGGCCATCCCTTTGTAAGGGTCATGCTTTCGTGCTATCACCGACTAACTGTTTAGTTGCTGATTTTACCAGTTGCTTTTAATTTGTTATCCGACGAAAGTATTAAATCGACCGTGTGAGTTTTTAATGACTAGTTTCAATAAAAGGGACGATTATTTGACTAATGTTATCATTGACGCTACTTATTTATAAAATTATTGAAGCAACGCTAAACCGAGTTTTTAAAATCGTTTTTCGTTTTACTTGGTTGAATCCCAAAATTTAAATTAAAATGTTGATTGTGGGTCGTTTTGATTCGGGTTTAGCCTAACCTTTAGCAAGTACGGGATCGGGATTCAGTTGAATGAAGTTAATTGAGTCAAAAAAAAAAGAAAAAGGTTGAAAAGGGGGACCGAAGTCGGGAGACCCCGACCCCCCTCTCTCTCACCGCACGCTCTCCCTCTCTCTCTAGCCGAACTCTCTCTCTCTCTCTCTCTCTCTCTCTCTCTCTCTCTCTCTCTCTCACCGGCGACCGGCCACCTGGAAGTCGGGAGACCCCGACCCCCCTCTCTCTCACCGCACGCTCTCTCTCTCTCTAGCCGAACTCTCTCTCTCTCTCTCTCTCTCTCTCACCGGCGACCGGCCACCTGGCGCTGCCGCCGGCCAGCACGCGTCACCGGCGAGAGAAAGGGACGGACGGTCCCCCACACCATGCGTCTCAGCCACCCGTTCCACCACCAGACTTCATCCACCTCGCTCAACCCCTCACCCACGCGTCTCCACGCCCAGAACCGGCCGTCCACCTGCCGGAAACCGACAACCCACCTTCAACTTGGCCTCCTCTATAAATTAGAGCCAAAATCAAGCCTCAATCTGCCAGAATCATCACGAAACCGAGGGCTAGGGTTTGCTGACGGGTTTGGGTTCGGGAATTAGCGGTGTGGGAGCATCGGTATTCACCCTTTGAGGTTGAAACTAGGCTAGCCTAGGTAAGTGTTTCTCCCTCCTAAGTTATTACTATTTTCAAAGTTAATTTTCCAGCAGTTTAGTGATGCATGTAACCTAGGCTTACTTCAATTCCTGTATGATGCTTGTTGAATGATGTTGGCTGCTCAGGTAAGAGCTTAAACCTTACTCCCTTTTTCATAAGCTAACATGATAATATGTTATGATTAATAAATCGATAAATCGAGTTGGCAGTTGGATGGTTTGAGGAAAGAATCATGAGCGTTCGAGGTCCTGTGGTACGGTGCTTGTGAGGAGGGAGTTCGGGTTGTGAATTGACCGCAATTGTGTGGATTGCGAGGCCATGTGTGGCTCATTGTGTTGAAATGATTACGAAGTGTTTAAATGTGATATGTGTATTTCCCTTTTCCTTGTATGTTTAAATTGTAACATATGTGTGGGAGGGTGATGTTATAGCAAATGACTTTTCATGTGTTTTAAATGAATAATAGCCATGTCTAGTAGCGAGCTATGGCCTATTTTAGCTATTCAAATAATGTTTGGGAGGAATCCCTAAAACGTTTTTAACAAAAGGGAGATGGGAATTATACGTTGAATGATTTTATTGTTTGAAACGGAAAAATTACTAGCCGTTATGGCCGATACGCTTTAAGTGGCTAAGATAATGTGCTGCGGACAATATGATATGATGTAATGTTAACCTAGGGGATAAGTCCGGAAAAACCCTAGAGGCCCTGACGAGGGCTAATGTAATGGTCCGATATGTTATATGTAGCCATCCCGGGAGTAAGAGCTTTAGCGTGAGCGTTAGGTCTCACTATGGGGTCGAGCTTAGTTCTCACCCAATCAGCACCCTGTAATGATCTTATGCCAGAAGTACTTTCATACCAAGATAAGAAAAGCAATTGGCCTTTGCCATTTTATATATGTTTAAAGAAAAAGAATGTTTTACGGGCCAAAGAGGCCATATGGAATGAATATGAAATGCTTACAAGGGCCGTTTTAGGTCAAATACGAAATGTAAACTCTTCCAAAAGACTGAGAACCTCAAGGTTATGAAATGCTTTCAAATGTTCAAAGAATGTTTCATTGCAGATTTAAAGAAAATGCTCTTAAAAATTATGAATGTGGCTTCAAATAGAATATGTGACATGCTAGTGAATCGTGAAATGACGTTCAAATGAGCCTAGTGAATACGTAAGTTGCGACTTGTCCAATGTTTATGTTCTACAACCTGTGCCTTATGATACGTTGCCTAATACCATGTTAATATTAGCTAAATGCTTGATAAGTGGATATTATGAGTAATATTGCTTGAAAAGGGTTTTGTTTTAAGGAGTGGAGGAACACTCACTGAGCATGTGGTGGCTCACTCCATTTCCTTTCCCCTCTTTCCCCTAGGTGATGAATGATGAAAGAATCTATGTTCCTTCTAAGACATTCAATTGTTTCTGCAAGTCGTACCCGTGACATAAAGCGATGTGGCTGCCTGCGGTAATATTTTGCTTGAAAAGAGCATGAATTGGGCATGTAGTGGCTCTATAGTACAAAACTTATGTAAGTCATTGTAAATAGTTGTTTGTAAAGGCATAAGCCTCAACCGCGAGTGTGTGACTCGCTGGAACCTCCTATTTCCTTTTTGAATTTAGTTGTAATGATACAGGTACCCTACAAATTATAATGTAATTTTGGAAATTGTTGTAATTACAGACGGAACTCTGCCGGTTTCGTCCCAGGTTTTCCAAACCTAAGCTAAAGTTTGGTAAAAATTAAGAAGAAAGTTAAAAGAAGAAGAGCCTTAGGGGTCTCCCTCGGGGGATCCTGGCGATGTGACATTCCTGAAAGGTAGTCGGGGGTGTTACATTGGGTGGTATCAGAGCCATAGGTTGCATATGCATATAGATGTGACCTTAGGAGCGTCAATGTGTGTAAGTAGGTGCCCTAAAGTGTTTACTTGAGCTTACTACATGCTTGCTTGCTTACTTGTGTACGCGAATTAGAAACACAACTTAGGATTTCCAAACAAATGCGTGCTTGATAGTGTTATTCCTAACCCAGTGTGGTGATGTAGGATGGTGTTTAGCATTGACGATTTTGAATATCTACCTTTCTGGATGGCTGCATGGAATGCAGTCATATTTTCGGAAGCAATGATTAAGAGCAACCAGTGGAGACTCACTCGGGTCACACAGAACCACTGGACGTACAAGTTCATCAGAGCAATGCCATGTACGGGAAGATGGGCTAAAGTCACTTCTACCCTCCGTCTCTTCCATGTACATAGGGGAGCTTATACACCGTTTACTTTTAGAGGGTTGGTGGATTTCCTAATATTTGCAGAAGGGCGGGTGGACTCCTTAGGAAATACCCCCTTGGGAAGGAGCGATGCTGCCATGCAAATGATCAATATGGCTTTAATTGCTCCTGCTGCTACCCAACAACTACCAATCACAATAGTAGAGAGAAATTAGATTGAACATCGTCAAATGAGACTTCTGTTCGCAGAAAACCCTCAGGCAAGACGATACAAGCGAGTAGCCACTCTATGGGCACGTTGGATAGATTCCTTCGGTGCATAATACCCCCGGGGCTGGCAAGCCACGATGCTGAGGATGAGAGAACTGGTGGATGGAGCACCTGATGTGGAGTACTCCCCACCATTTGTATTATGGGACCTACTAGCCCCAGTTGAGTCTGAGGGCTCGAATGATCTAACGGTAGATGATCCCCCTGAAGAGGGTTCCTCAGGTGGTAACTAGGGTGGTAATAGGGGCTATGTGTAGCCTGGAGTCGCCAATGTGTGCATTGTATTTAAATAAAACATAGTTAATGTGCGTTTGAAAATGAATAAACATGGGTGATACCCAATATTTCGTGATTCGTGAAAGCGCATTTTTTGAGAAGTGATTCGTGCGACCAAAATTGGATCGCACGAATACTTAAAGCTCTATACATTTTGTTTAATGTTGTACTATGTTTTTAAATGCTTTTGACAATCTATTTTTATGAATAAAAAATAAGCAACTTTGCATAAACGACTGTGTAGCCAATGCCTCCACGAAGGGAACAGATGGCGGCACCAACCGCCTTGGAGATGATTTGTCAGTTTAATAAGTTGAGACCACCAAGGTTTAGTGGTGGAACAGATCCTCTTGCCTATGAGGAATGGCTAAGAAGGATGGAGAATTTGTTTGAAGTAATGGACTGCCCCGAAGATTTTAAAGTACGTCTGGCGACCCATCAGTTCGAAAAGGAAGCAGAATTCTGGTGGGGCACTGTCAAACCTCGAGCGGGTGAACCAGCTCTAACTTGGGAACAACTAAAAACTGTGATGGATGCTCAGTATTACCCACGAGATGTAAAGAGGGCAAAGGAACAAGAATTTCTACGGTTGAAACAAGGCCAAATGAGTGTGGTAGAATACGCGGCGAAGTTTAACGAGCTTAGTCGCTTTGCGCCTAATCAAGTCGCAACTGAAGAAATGAAGATGGACCACTTCGAGCAAGGTCTTAAAGGACCCATTAAGCGGATGATAGCTGGGCATGTTTTCACCAGCTTCCAGGAGATGTACCAGAGGGCGGTGAAGATAGCCCGAGTCATAGCTGAAACCGAAGAGGAAAGTCGTCAGATTGGCCCAGCAAAAAGAAAGTTTAATCAAGGAGGGTCCAGTACCCAGGGAAGCAATAAGATCGGCAATTTCGACAACCGGGGAAAAGGAAAACAAGTTGTACCAAGGCAGGCGCTGGAACCCTGCAACCAATGCGGGCGTATGCACTCTGGTCGGTGCCGATATGGCACACAAGAATGCTATGGGTGTGGATCTACGGACCACAAAATTGCAAATTGCCCCAAAAAGGCGTGGAATCGGCAGAACAGTACACAAGGTTCAGGCACGGGGGCTAATCCAATTCCACAAAGAGGCCGACCTCCTGTGAATGCAACTTCAGAAGGCAAACGAGGTGGAAAAAGGCCGCAAGCAGGTGGCCGGGTGTTTAGCTTGGAAGGAGGTGAGGCGGAGGACCTCACTGCCACCGTATCAGGTACCCTTTTTGTTAAACATCTTTATGCTTATGTTTTATTTGATTCAGGTGCCACGCATTCTTTTGTAAATCCTACCTTTGCAAGGAAACTCGCTAGCAAGCCCAGTGAAATGGATGTACAATTATGTGTGACTACCCCCTTAGGGTCTGCTTACTATACCGACCTTGTCTTTAAGGACTGTACTATTCAATTGGAAGGGAGAACTCTCCCTGTAGACCTAGTACAGCTGGATATACAAGGTTGGGATGTTATTCTGGGGATGGACTGGTTAACTAGACATAAAGTTACTATTGACTGCGAGAGAAAGCTGGTTACCTTCACGGCCTCCAATGGAGAAAGAGTAACCTTTAAGGGAAGTGGCCACCAAGTAACCATTCCAACGGTATCTGCTATGCAAGCATTCAAAATGTTGAAGAAAGGGTGTCAGGGCTATTGGTGTGCAATTGAGGTCGCAGAACTAAAGGAGCCCGACTTGAGTGAGATTCCGGTAGCGAGGGAATTTCCACAGGTGTTTCGAGAGGTACCGGGGCTACCACCCGACAGAGAAATCGAATTCACCATTGAACTAGTGCCTGGAACCGCTCCAATATCCAAGGCACCTTATCGAATGGCACCTGCGGAATTGGCGGAGTTGAAAACTCAGTTGCAAGAGCTACTAGATAAGGGGTTAATTCAGCCTAGTGTTTCACCCTGGGGAGCACCAGTACTATTTGTGAAGAAGAAAGATGGGAGTTTGAGGTTATGTATTGACTATCGAGAACTAAACAAGGTAACGGTTAAGAATAAATACCCACTCCCTCGAATTGATGACCTGTTTGATCAATTGGCTGGTGCTTCGGTGTTCTCGAAGATTGATTTGAGATCGGGGTACCATCAATTGAAGATCAAGAAGGGGGACGTGCCTAAAACTGCTTTTCGCACTCGATATGGCCACTACGAGTTCTTGGTGTTACCGTTCGGACTAACGAACGCTCCTGCCTTCTTTATGGACTTGATGAACAGAGTCCTTAGGCCCTTCCTAGATAAATTTGTAGTGGTGTTCATCGATGATATCCTGGTATACTCCAAGACCAAGGAAGAGCATGCAAACCACTTGCGAATGGTGCTGAAAACCCTAGAAGAGCACAAATTATATGCCAAACTTAAAAAGTGTGAGTTCTGGTTAGAAAGGGTGCAATTTCTGGGACACATAGTGACCAAAGATGGCATCTCGGTGGACCCGGCAAAGGTAGAGGCCATTGTAAACTGGCCAAGACCAACAAACGTCTCCGAAGTGCGAAGCTTTTTAGGTATAGCTGGCTACTATCGAAGGTTTGTAGAAGGATTTTCAAAACTAGCCTTACCTATTACCAAACTACTTCGGAAGACCACTAAATTTGAATGGACCCCAGAGTGTGAAGATAGCTTTCAGGAGCTAAAGAAACGTTTGGTATCTGCACCAATATTGGCGATACCTGAAGGCAATGAAGGATTTGTAATCTACAGTGATGCGTCCAAGAAGGGACTGGGTTGTGTATTAATGCAGAAAGATAGAGTTATTGCTTATGCCTCTCGCCAATTGAAGCCCTACGAAGAGAATTATCCAACACATGACCTAGAATTGGCCGCGGTGGTATTTGCCTTGAAAATCTGGAGACATTACCTCTATGGAGTAAGGTGTGAAGTATACACTGACCACAAGAGCTTGAAATACATCTTTACTCAAAAAGAGTTAAACATGAGACAAAGAAGATGGCTAGAACTCCTTAAGGATTATGATATGGAGATCAAATATCATCCTGGAAGAGCAAACGTGGTGGCTGACGCACTAAGTAGAAAATCCATGGGGTCTGTAGCTTGTCTACTTACACAAGAAAAGAGACTCCTAAGGGAGCTCGACGTGCTACAAATAGAGGTAGTGCTGCGAGGAAATCAAGGCTACTTGACAGCGCTTCAAGTCTCTTCGCCATTGATCGAAACGATCAAACAACAGCAGAAGGATGACCCTGAACTTATGAGGACAAAGAAAGGCATGGAAGAAGGAAAGAATAAGAAATTTTCCATCCAAAATGAGGTACTTTGGTATGGAAATAGACTGTGTGTACCGAACATAACAGCTCTCAAGGAGGAATTATTAAAGGAGGCGCACAATTCCACACTTGTTGTACACCCTGGGAGTACAAAGATGTACCATGACCTGAAGGCCCATTACTGGTGGAATGGCATGAAAAGGGATATCGCAGAGTACGTGGCTCGATGCCTTACGTGCCAACGGGTGAAAACCGAGCATCAGAGACATAGAGGTTTACTGCAACCCTTGCCAATTCCTGAGTGGAAATGGGAGCACATCACCATGGATTTCTTGATTGGAATGCCGAAAACCATCAAACAGCACGATGGTGTGTGGGTTATAGTTGACAGATTGACCAAGGCTGCACACTTCTTGCCCATCAAGGCCACTTGCACCTCTGAGC
Source organism: Carnegiea gigantea (assembly GCA_029747015.1). Classification (NCBI taxonomy): domain Eukaryota; kingdom Viridiplantae; phylum Streptophyta; class Magnoliopsida; order Caryophyllales; family Cactaceae; genus Carnegiea; species Carnegiea gigantea. Next base: position 152,798 of record JAKOGI010001177.1, read on the forward strand.
AACTAGCTAACCTATACATTAAGGAGATAGTTAGACTGCATGGTGTGCCACTCAGTATTGTGTCAGATCGCGATACCAAGTTTGTATCTCGCTTCTGGCATGGGTTTCAAAGAGCAATGGGTACAAAATTACGATTAAGTACGGCCTTCCATCCTCAGACGGACGGTCAATCCGAAAGAACTATTCAAACTCTGGAGGATATGTTGAGAGCCTGTGCCCTCGATTCTACTGGAACTTGGGATCATAACTTGCCTCTGGTTGAATTTGCGTACAATAATAGTCACCATGCCAGTATAGGCATGGCTCCTTTCGAGGCGCTATACGGTAGACGTTGCAGAACTCCAGTTTGTTGGAATGAAATAGGAGAAAGGGAACCATCCAAGGTTGACTTAATCGACCGAACGATCGGAATAATCAAGACCATCCGCCAGAGATTGCAAGTTGCGCAAAGTAGACAAAAGAGCTACGCGGATAATAGGAGAAGGCCACTGGAGTTTGAGATTGGAGACCATGTATTTCTGAAAGTGTCCCCACTCAAGGGGAGCATAAGATTTGGACAAAAGGGGAAACTAAGCCCACGGTTCATTGGACCGTTTGAAGTCTTGCAGAAAGTAGGATCGGTTGCATACCAATTGGCCTTACCACCCTCATTGCAAGGCATCCACGATGTATTCCATGTATCCAGTCTCAGAAAATATGTTCCGGATCCGAATCATGTCATCCGATATGAACCCCTATAAGTTAAGGGAAATCTTACCTATGTAGAAGAACCCATCCGGATTTTGGAGAAGACGGAAAGGGAGCTCAGAAATAGGAGCATTCCCTATGTTAAGGTGTTATGGAAGCATCACAAGGTGGCAGAAGTAACTTGGGAGTTAGAAAGCGAAATACGTGAGAAATATCCCGCATTATTTTCACCAGGTGAGCAAATTTCGAGGACAAAATTCTTTTAAGGGGGGGAGAGTGTAAGGGCCATGCTTTCGTGCTATCACCGACTAACTGTTTAGTTGCTGATTTTACCAGTTGCTTTTAATTTGTTATCCGACGAAAGTATTAAATCGACCGTGTGAGTTTTTAACGACTAGTTTCAATAAAAGGGGCGATTATTTGACTAATGTTATCATTGACGCTACTTATTTATGAAATATTTGAATCTATGCCAAACCCAGTTTTTAAAATCGTTTTTCGTTTTACTTGGCAGATTCCCAAAGTTTAAACCGAAATGTACATGGTAGGTCGTTCAATTTGGGTTTAACCTAACTATTAGCGAGTACGGATCAGAATTTAGCTGTATGTTGTTAGTTTAACCCAAAACACACAAAAAAAAAAAGGTTGAAAAGGGGGACCGAAGTCGGGAGACCCCGACCCCCCCTCTCTCTCACCGCACGCTCTCTCTCTCTCTAGCCGAACTCTCTCTCTCTCTCTCTCTCTCACCGGCGACCGGCCACCTGGCGCTGCCGCCGGCCAGCACCCGTCACCGGCGAGAAAAAGGGACGGACGGTCCCCCACACCACGCATCTCAGCCACCCGTTCCACCACCAGACTTCATCCACCTCGCTCAACCCCTCACCCACGCGTCTCCTCGCCCAGAACCGGCCGTCCACCTGCCGGAAACCGACGACCCACCTTCAACCTGCCTCCTCTATAAATTAGAGCCAAAATCAAGCCTCAATCTGCCAGAATCATCACGAAACCGAGGGCTAGGGTTTGCTGACGGGCTTGGGTTCGGGAATTAGCGGTGTGGGAGCATCGGTATTCACCCTTTGAGGTTGAAACTAGGCTAGCCTAGTTAAGTGTTTCTCCCTCCTAAGTTATTACTATTTTCAAAGTTAATTTTTCAGCAGTTTAACGATGCATGTAACCTAGGCTTACTTCAATTCCTGTATGATGCTTGTTGAATGATGTTGGCTGCTCAGGTAAGAACTTAAACCTTACTCCCTTTTTCATAAGCTAACATGATAATATGTTGTGATTAATAAATCGATGAATCGAGTTGGTAGTTGGATGGTTTGAGGAAAGAATCATGAGCGTTCGAGGTCCTGTGGTACGGTGCTTATGAGGAGGGAGTTCGGGTTGTGAATTGACCGCAATCATGTGAATTGCGAGGCCATGTGTGGCTCATTGTGTTGAAATGATTACGAAGTGTTTAAATGTGATATGTGTATTTCCCTTTTCCTTTTATGTTTAAAATGTAACATATGTGTGGGGAGGTGATGTTATAGCAAATGACTTTTCATGTGTTTTAAATGAATAATAGCCATGTCTAGTAGCGAGCTATGGCCTATTTTAGCTATTCAAATAATGTTTGGGAGGAATCCCTAAAACGTTTTTAACAAAAGGGAGAAGGGAATTATACGTTGAATGATTTTATTGTTTGAAACGGAAGATTACTAGCCGTTATGGCCGATACGCTTTAAGTGGCTAAGATAATGTGCTGCGGACAATATGATATGATATATGTTAACCTAGGGGATAAGTCTGGATAAACCCTAGAGGCCCTGACGAGGGCTAATGTAATGGTCCGATATGTTACATGTAGCCATCCCGGGAGTAAGAGCTTTAGCGTGAGCGTTAGGTCTCACTATAGGGTCGAGCTTAGTTCTCACCCAATCAGCACACTGTAATGATCTTATGCCAGAAGTACTTTCATACCAAGATAAGAAAAGCAATTGGCCTTTGCCATTTTATATATGTTTAAAGAAAAAGAATGTTTTACGGGCCAAAGAGGCCATATGGAATGAATATGAAATGCTTACAAGGGCCGTTTTACGTCAAATGCAAAATGTAAACTCTTCCAAAAGATTGAGAACCTCAAGGTTATGAAATGCTTTCAAATGTTCAAAGAATGTTTCATTGTAGATTTAAAGAAAATGCTCTTAAAAATGATGAATGTGGCTTCAAATAGAATATGTGACATGCTAGTGAATCGTGAAATGACGTTCAAATGAGCCTAGTGAATACGTAAGTTGTGACTTGTCCAATGTTTATGTCCTACAACCTGTGCCTTATGATACGTTGCCTAATACCATGTTAATATTAGCTAAATGCTTGATAAGTGGATATTATGAGTAATATTGCTTGAAAAGGGTTTTATTTTAAGGAGTGGAGGAACACTCACTGAGCATGTGGTGGCTCACTCCATTTCCTTTCCCCTCTTTCCCCCAGGTGATGAATGATGAAAGAATCTATGTTCCTTCTAAGACATTTAGTTGTTCCTGCATGTCGTACCCGTGACATAAAGTGATGTGGCTGCCTGCGGTAATATTTTGCTTGAAAAGAGCATGAATTGGGCATGTAGTGGCTCTATAGTACAAAACTTATGTAAGTCATTGTAAATAGTTGTTTGTAAAGGCATAAGCCTCAACCGCGAGTGTGTGACTTGCTGGAACCTCCTATTTCCTTTTTGAATTTAGTTGTAATGATACAGGTACCCTACAAATTATAATGTAATTTTGGAAATTGTTGTAATTACAGACGGAACTCTGCCGGTTTCGTCCCAGGTTTTCCAAACCTAAGCTAAAGTTTGGTAAAAATTAAGAAGAAAGTTAAAAGAAGAAGAGCCTTAGGGGTCTCCCTCGGGGGATCCTGGCGGTGTGACATTCCTGAAAGGTAGTCGGGGGTGTTACACCCTTCCAGGACCAATGAAGCTAAAGTGGTTATGAAATTTCTTAGGGAGAATATCTTTGCTTGATTTGGTATGCCTCGAGCTATCATTAGTGATCAGGGCACCTATTCTAATAATAGATCTTTTGATGCCTTACTGAAGAGGTATACCGTAGCCCATAGACTTGCTACTCCCTACCATCCCCAAACTAATGGCCAAGTTGAAGTGTCCAATCAGTAGATTAAGTAGATTTTGGAAAAGGCAGTGAGTAGACATATGAAAGACTGGGCTGATAAGCTGGTGGATGCTCTTTGGGCATATAGGACGGCTTTTAAAACTCCCTTAGGAATGTCACCTTATAGGATAATTTATGGTAAGCCTTGTCATTTACCTGTGAAAATAGAGCATAAAGCTTAGCGGGCCATTAGGAAGCTTAATTATGACTTGGCTGAGGTAGGTGAGGAGAGACGACTGCAACAGAGTGAGCTTGATGAGATTAGAGCTGACGCTTATGAGAGTGCTCAATCGTACAAAGAGAGGGCAAATTTGTTTCATGATCGACGTATTTTTAGAAAGGAATTTACCCCTGGAATGAAAGTGCTCTTGTATGACTCTAGGTTCCATTTGTTTCCAGGAAAATTAAGGTCCTGATGGATGGGCCCATATATTTTCTCACATGTTTTTCCCTATGGTGCAGTTGAAATTCAGGATCCTCATACTGTTGCCACCTTTAAAGTGAATGACCAGTTGAAATTCAGGATCCTCATACTGTTGCCACCTTCAAAGTGAATGACCAGTGTTTGAAACCATTTCTGGTGCTGCCGAGCCAAGAAGAGGTGGGATGTCTAATACTCCATGAACCTAGCCATGATCAGTGATTAAGAACTGAAATAGCTTGGGCATACTTAGCACCTGACCTGGTTTGCTATAAACTTCTTCTCTTCTCTCTCCTTCTTTCTCTCTTTTCTTCTTTCTTTCTTTTATTCCAGTTTCTTTTTATATATTTGACTGTTTTTCTTTCCCTATGATTGGTTGTTGTATTTTTTAGTCTTGTTTTTGAGCATGCGTTTTCTTCTTAGATTGTTCTTTTGGTCCTTATGTGTCTGTTCCACTCCCAATGAGGATATTACGAAGTTTTGGTGTGGGGGTGGGGTACCCATGTGTATATATTTTTCTTTGAAAAAATTTACCTTTGCGTGGTTTGTGAGGGTAATTGATGTAATTATACACAATTACTTTACTCCTTTTTCATTTTGAAATCTCCCTCATTACTTTACAGTTTTGCAGCTTTGGTGTTACAAATATTTTCCAAAGCTATTGTTGGATCACGAGAACCTACCCATTATCTCGTGATGCTTTCGTGGATAATAGATAATGAAATTCAGTGAAGTTTTAACTAAGAAGTTTACAGTGCCTTCGGAGGGTCTAAAGTGACTTAACCACAATATGATAGTTGACTTTCTTTTTATTCTTCACACTTTGTAGTGACGCTGATGTTCTGTAGGCTAACTTCCACCCGTTGGATGCTCGCATGGTCCCTCCTAAAATGGAGGCCGCTTAATATTACACCCAATGACAAATTCTAATGGAAGGACCTTTCTGCTTTATTTGGTATTTGGGTGAAAAAGTGACACCCCAAAGTCTTCATCAATGGCCTTCTTACATTCCAATGGATTCTCCGCACTCTATGTTTTGTGCTAAAACATTATCTTTAGCAGGCATGATAGAGATTTAGGTGGGCTATCATTATGTTGATTTAATTGACCATGAGGGTGACTATGGGATTTATCTTCAGCAAATCATGACCCACTTAGTAGTCTCCTATACCATGCTTTCTTTTAACATTTAAGTGATGTCATTTTTACCTTGCCTTCCTCTTTTAACGAGCATGTGTTGATGTTCTAATGCCTAACCTGAACGTCAATATGGCTCTGGAAGGAGAGGCCGAGCAGTATAACGAGATTCACTTGATACTGAAGTCTGAATGCCCTGAGCTTCCCTTTCCCCTCACATTTATGAGGGTGATTATACTTCTTTCTCTTATTAGGTCTCCTCGTTTAGCACAATTAGGAGCAATCCAGTGTCATGATGTGCTATTTTCATTCTATGACTAATACGTTTTCCAACCTCTTCACCTGCCGTCACCCTCGTGGGGATGAGGTATTATTGGTCTTCTCATCCTTCCTTCTTTTGCACTGTTTCCATCATAATGCTCCTTTTTTATTATAAAAAGGGACACAAGGATTATGCTAGGCAACTGCCACCTCACAGATCTCAATTGAGGAGGCATCTTTCTTCAACAGCTCAAGATAGTCTAGAGTCTACTCGTGCCAAGGAGGTGAGGCCCCATCCAGTGTCTTCGTTAGAAGTTAAACCCCTTTAAATCTACAATCCTCGAAATTCTTATGCTACTGTCTCCTCATAGAGAGAACCTCTAGCTCATCATATTCTATACGATAATTGGTCATCTGGGACCATACATAGTGAACCTCCTAGCCATTCTTGGGCTCCTAGGGATAGTTCTTGTCCAAATATAGACACAAGCCTAGATTCAGTTGATTATGACTTCGCATCATGTTATGATGACTACTTCTTTGGTGGAAGCAATAGTGGGTTCTAAGGTGATAAGTAGGGATGTGCTCTGTCAGACTTATGTATGATACTGTTCTGTTGACTTTGTAGTCCAATTTACTATAAATACATTGGAACTTTTTATGCAAAAAAGCAAGACTCACCCCCCACTTGCCGCACAAAAAAAGACCAGAAAGAAAAATAACCCTAAGTATAAAGAGCTTTTGGTGGTCCCTAGCAATAAGTCATTTGATTTTACTCATTAGATTTTTAATATGCAATCAAGAAATAAATTAGAGTTAAAAAAAAGTACAAAATTTTGCTGGCACGGGTGGAACCCAGTCGGGTTCTTTGTGGATCTCCAAAATTCCAATTCATCTTAGAATTGGTCTGGCACGTTATCGAGAGGTCATAGGAAACTAGGCCACATATAGAACTCGGGTAGGTTCCTAATCTAACTACGCCTGGGTTCTCCCCAACTACATCATAAATTTGGCTGCTACCATCATTTTTTCAGCCGTTGTGTCAACTTCATTTAGTAAAAAAACATCATGTCCCTTGAGAGGGCATTATCTTCCTTGTTACTTTCCCTTGATTCCAAGGATAAGCAGGAACCGAAAAACCTTAGGTTAGACACCCTTCTTAGCTTGTGTAAGGTTAAATCTCCTAGAACCTTCTCAAAGATATTGTGACCTTTTGGGATCCCGAACTCCGTGTCTTTAGGTTCGAAACATACAAGTTGTGTCCCTTAGCTGAAGAATTTAGTGCTATTTTAGGGTTTCCTTTTTAATGTCTTCCCATTAGTCCTTTATCTCTAAAGAACATGTCTTCCCTGTATTGTCGCCTTTTATGCTTAAGCGTTAAGGATGTGCCTTCTATCGTGATGGGTGAGGAGGTGGACTTTACGTCTTTGATTGCCTAATTTAAGAAGGAGTGTGGCTATGCACTTGAAGGTTTACATAGGCGTAGGGCTATAACACTTTGTCTCCTAGGTTCCTTCTTATTCATAGGTGTATCTAATGGTAGAGGTCCTGCTACTCTTCTCATCGTGACATATGGCATTTGCCATGGCAATACTCCTACACCCTAGTGCTGTAGTGCTAGTTGCAACCATCCTTTGCCTTGATTGTCTTTGCCATAATCCCGATCAATTTTTCTTGGTAAGGCCTCTACTACTTCAGGTATAGACTATTGAGGCAATGAACTAGCTTTTTTCCTTTTTTTTTCGGTCCAGTATGGGTTGTTCGTCTTGGATAGGGAACCCTGTCGATTTTACAATGAGCCTAAACTTGTTTTCTAGCTTTCCCTCTCTTTCTTCTTCTTTCCCTTCTCTTTTTTGAATTGGACATGGGAACCTAATTGGATTTCACAGGTTTATACTGATTTTGATTTTTTTATTTTTTTTGTGTTTCGTGCTTCCCTGCAAATCTGGCTATTGGAATATCTTAGGTTGATTGCTATTTCCCTAAAATGTGGACTCTTAACTTATGACACATTTTTGTCAATGGAAAAAGCTTTTCATGGACTAGCCTATTATAGATTAGGGCAGCTTTCATGAGAGGCCTCCTCCCATCTGTTGGACTGTTCACTGGTGGAACATTCGTCGAGTTGTGACCTATGAAGATCGCAGTGCCTATGTGCACCTTATCGGTCTTATGGTGGGGACCTACTTCTTCCGTGGATGCTTTTTAGTACAATAGGTTCATAGACAAGCCATTTTAAGGCTAGACTGCATCCCTCTGGAGCATTGGGTGAATAATTCTAGTCGCACCCACTCTTGGATGAGTATTGGCTTTACCTCTTATTTATCACCATGCCAAAGGCCCCTAGCTCCACCAATGCTTCCAAATTCTAGATAGAGTGGATGACCTAGCGTGATATGGAGAAGATGATGGCACTTCTAGAGAAGGAAGGCACTGGGCTTCAAAAGATAGGGAGGTTATGGAAAAAAGCCGCTCACCTCATATTGGAAGGAAAAGAATTAAGGATCTTACTCCCAAGAAGAGAATCCCCAAGTGAAGAGGAAGAAGAAATTGAAGATGAATTAACTTTGCCTCTTTTGATGAAATAAAGTTTACTTTCATGTAGTTTCAAAAACATATTTTTAGTGCACCTTGAAGTTGTATACTTTGTGATTATCAAGAAATAAAAGGTGTTTACTTTAGCGAACATGTTATGGGTCCTCTTTTTGGCCACTTAAGGGTAATACTTTTTCAATTGATCGAGATTTGTGTATTGGTCATATTCCCCTCTATCCAGATTTGTCAATTTTACCACTCCTATTGGTGGGATTACTTTAATGATGAATGGGCCTCACCAATCGGGCCTAAACATTCCTTTTAGATCATGAACTGGGGCTCTGATTTCTTTTAACACAATGTCTCCTTCTCGTGGCTCCATAGGCTTCTCCTTTTTATTAAAGGGTCTCGAGATCCGAGCTCGGTATAATTAAACATTGTGCAATGCCCATAGTCATCTTTCATCCAACATTATCAATTCCTCATATCGATCCTTCGCCCACTCAAATTTTGGGAAAATGATGGCATTGCTATTTCAATGGGTAGTATTATCTCTATTCTATATACGAAAGAATAGGGTGTTGCTCCTATCGAGGATCGAATTGAGGTTCGATACTCCCATAGGGCAAATGGTAGCTTGTCTAGCCAGTCTTTATGATTTTCATCCATCTTCTCAATTATCCTCCATATGTTCTTATCAGCTGCTAAGACAACTCCATTTGTCTTTGGTCGGCAGGGAGAAGATTTATTATTGTAAAATCCACAATCATATGGTTTATCGCTGTAGCATTTATGAGTGTCGGCCTCAAGGATGAATTATGAATTTATACCACAAAAATTTCATAAAAACAAACAAATACCTTTAACCTGAGACAAACTTTATAATCAACAAAGATGGTTTACGTCATAAACTTTTTAAGGTGTCATTCTAAACATGATCGACTTAAAATAGCACATTATCAACACCATAGTAAACATATTTAAAAATAAGCCCAAGAGGTATTCAAGTGATCAACAATTAGTTAGTAAGAAGCAACCGAGACAACAAGGATAGCCTAGATTAAATAGAATCAAATCAAACAACTCGAGACATTAATAAATTCATAACGTGGCAAATTCGAACTAATTGAATTTGAACCAAATTGTTTGTAGTATCTAATATTATTAAAATAAAACCCACTCGAATGCAAACTACTAGATCCGAAATTGGAAAAAAGGAAAATGAGAACAAGAATTAAGAAAATGAAAAGAAGTGCTGCTCTCCTATTCCACTCTACTTGCTTCTTTGACCTTGCTGCCTCCTTTTTCATATAGCCAATTTTGGACCCCTTCTCTTGACTTCTTTACTAATTTCGAATTGTCTTGAAACCAATCTTATAACTACTAAGAAAATTTTGATTACTTGCCGTGAATGCCTAAATTGGTGAGAAGGAGGGCATAACTATCATAATCAATGTGCGTAATGAAGATAGGGTAGTGATAATGGCGAATTGATGAAGAAGTAAATGATCCGGATTTCACAACAATTATATAAAACACCCAAATGCTACTCATCATGCAATATTGAAGTGTTGTTCCACTAGTCCTGACTTAGATATAGAAAATATGTTTAGGCCAAAGGCTAAAATGAAAGGTTCACAACAAATGAAAATTGTTAAGGCTCAAAGAATTAGCAAAGGATAATACATATTCAAATCAGGGTGGCAATTTGACTTATGTTTCTCACAATACAAATGAATGCCTCTATCATATTACCATAATGCATTTACTATGTGTGATTCAAAAAGAATCAAGGTAAGTTCTGGAGATTTAATCATGGAAGAGACACACATGAAAGATAAATGTATGAGACTTAAAATGATGAATTAGACTTTAAGGCACAAAATTTGACAGGTTCATCTACCAAAGTCAAGAGGCTTGCATTCGAAAATGTTGGGGGTTAGGACTGGGCATAAATATCACACTCTAGACTAAGTCCTATCATGCATACCATATCTATATACAACCTAACAACTAAGATACAAGAGAACATCGTTAATCAAAAATAGAAAAAAAATTCCCTAAAACATAACAAAAATCTTTTTAAAAAAATTTTTTTAGTTCTTTTTTTATTTTCTTTATCTTTTTTTCCTAATTTTTTTATCTTTTTTTCCAAATTTTTGAAACAAAGTTTCCCCACCTCTACACCTAAATTAGACAATATTCTCATTAGGAGTATAAGGAACCATACAAAACAACTAAAAAGAAAAACGAATGTATAAAAAGAAAAGAAAACTCAAAAAGAAAGAAAAAGGACATGACTTTAGAACTCAAAAAGAAAACAACAATAAAATAAAGTAACAAATATACACAAAAGAGAACAAAATAAAAAGAGAAGAAAGAGAGGAATGATTATACCAGGTCAGGTGCAGCAGTACACCTAAGCTATAGTCTCCTAAAATTCGTTTAGATAGAGGCTCATGGAGAATCATCCACTCCACATCAAGTTGAACATTGGTACTTAAATCAAAACCCGTTAGAGCCGAAATAGCTTATCAAACTGGCAAAACAACTCTCGATAAAATTACAACAATGAAAATTAAAGTGTTGCAGCCAAATAGAGTACATCGATGGCACTCAATGCAGCCTAAGTAAGGGTCCACTTCAACTTGTCAAATTGTTGGGCCCAACCATGTAACAGACAGATATACTCAAAATTAGCTAGTAAATTGGTCATCGATCTAAAAACTTTACCATAAAAAATGATCTATCTAGGCAAATTAATGGTTTGTAAGTCCTCAAGTCTCTTAATGCCAAAATGTGCCAGAGCTTGGTCTAAATCAGAATTCTCAATGGCAATGGTCTCATACTCGACAAAGTCAGCCGTGCAAGATTTAAAGAGGGGGTCAATTACTATACGATCAAAAGAAAAGGATTCATATTCAACAAAAAAACCCACATCAGGACCTTTATTGATATCAAACCCACATGAATAAGACTCATATTTCATATAAAGAATATCAGCATCAAATTCCAAATGAGTGGGCTCAACTTTCGCCTCACATGACTCATGTAAGCAAATATCTTCTAACTAATCAGAATCATGATGCTAAACTTCAGTTGTGATGCTCATATCTAACTCACTAACATTCTCAAATTCATCACCCTCCTCAAACTTACAAGACTAATTAAAAGAGGTGGATGGCTCGATAGAAATGATGACATCCTCAGTGACATCCTTATGTGAGCTAGATTCAGGTGCAAGGTCAGGTGATAGAGACATAGGGAGATCATTCTTGTTCTAGGCTAGGAAAAAGCATAACTTCATGCAAGTTGGGTCTAGATTGGATAGAAGACTCAAAATCATTATAAAGGCTAACTTCAGGTTTAGGTCATCCTAAACTAGAGTCAGACCCAAAATCCCTACTCTAAATAAAATAGTGAAGCAATTCAACAATTCTCTCCTGTATAGTCTCCACCATTTTATCAGTCAATTCATTTATCGTCTTTCCCAGAATCGCGCATGTAGCATCCACATAATCATGAGAATGGTAGGTATGAACATCATGGTTAGAAGACTCACAATAATCACAAAACATAGGAGCCACACAAGAGTGAAATGGATGATCTTTAGAGTTCCTAATGTGATCCTAGTGGTGAGAATAAACAGGAAAAGCATACTCACCATGAATCAACTATCTTAATGTCTCTCCAACTTGTTCAAACTGATAAGTGTCCCAAGCCAATTTTCAGAAAAAATCTTAAACCTAATCTTAGTTTTAGACAAGAGTCCTAGTAAACCTCCAAGGCATAAAGACTCAACATAACTACGAAATTTAGCATTCAAACCCATAACGATGACTTCACAAATTTTCCATTTTTCAAAACTTTGATTCAATTGAGCGTGACAATCATTAAGTCTCAACAAATAGCTTCAGAAAGCCTCATGCTGAAATTGTGGAAAATTGAAAACAAATATTCTTAAAACCTTTTTTTGCAATTTTAAGAATTTTCCAATTTTTTTTTTTAGGATTTCAAATTTTTTCAATTTTTTAGGTTTTTTTTAAAGGAAAAAAATCAATGACTCTAAGATAACTAATTATAAACTAATGTCTAAAATAAAAGCAGGGCACTTAAACAATTAAGTTAGCAAAAGAAAATAAACTAACAAAATAAAACTATATTATCAAAAAAAAAGAAAGACCAAAAAGACGTAAACAAATAAAAAGTGACCTAACAAAAAAAAAAGAAAATAAGCACAAACACAAAGCACAAGCATCGTTTTTTTTCTTTTTCGGATTTTTTACACACAAAAGTAGAAAATAAACCTAAAACAAAACAAAAATTAAAATACAAGAAAACCGAAAATCAAACTCCAAATTCTAAACACTATGCACAGAAAATTCAATATAATGATAGAGAACATGAATATATTTTTTAATTTTTTCTATTCCGAAATAATGCAAAAAATTCAAAATAGAAAATTATATTGAAAAATGACTGAAAATTCCATAAATATGTAAAAATTCCACAAAACTTCACATAGACTCTAACACTACCTTAGAATCTACTAAAAATATCATAGCGGCAATATAAGTCCTGGATTAGCTTAGAAAAATCAAAACAGAAACTAAAAAGTGTGAAAAACCAGCACAAACTCCTTTTGATTTTCTGTACTGGTTTGGTCCTCCACCTTATAACACTGAAATTTATTAATTCTAACTTTTTTCCTCAGCGGCAAATTAATAACTAAAAAATAAAATAAAATTCATAAACAGATAAACTCTAAACAAAATTAAAAAAAACACAAGAAATCTAAAACTAAAAGAATAAACACCTACTAAAATCAAAATAAAAAAGAAAGAACAGAAACAAAAATGACTCAATTGACTAAACTATAATTTAATGTAACACGTGGCCTAATTTTACAAATTTCATACTCGGTAGTGGCGTCAAAAACTTGTTGTGAAATCCAGAAGCATACGGTTTATCATCATAACATTTATAGGTGTTGTCCTTAGGGATTTATTTTGAATTTACGTCATGAAAATTTTAATAAAAAGTAACAAATACCTATAACCCGAGATAAACTTTATAATCATCAAACATGGTGGCTTAAGTCACTAACATTCTAAGGTGTCATTCTAAACATGATCGACTTGAAACAGCACATTACTAACGCCAAAGTAAACATATTTAAAAGTAAGCCCAGAAAGTAATCAGTGATAAAGCAAAACCGGTAATACCATAAAATCAAAGCCAACAGAGTAATATGTTCTAAGATTGCGGCATTTGTAATCCTAGAATCTATAAAATCAACAATTAGTCAGCAAGAGGCAACCAAGATGGCAAGGGCAACTAAGACGGCAAGTGCAGCCCGATCAAATTGAATCGAATTGAACAACTCAAGGCATTGAGTAAATCGAAGCAAGGAAAATTTGAACCAAATTGTTTGTAGTATCCAATATTATTGCAATAAAACCCACTTGAATGTAAACTGCTTGATCTACAATCAAAAAAAAAAAAAAAAAAGAGAGAAGAAGAACTAAGAAAACAAAAAAGAACTATTGCCCTCCTATTCTAATCTACTTGCTTCTTTGACCTTGGTTCCTCCTTCATATAGCCAATTTTGAACCCTTCTCATGACTCTTTCCATTAATTTCTAATTCAAGTCTTGAAACCGACTTTGTAACTGCTAAGAAGATGTTGACTACTTACCTTGAATTGCCAAATAACTGCCACAATTGATGTGGGTAATGAACATAGGGGAGTAATAATGGAAAATTGATGAACAAGTAAAAGAAGAAGCTAGCAGGGGGGGCCCATGTGGTACTGTGAACTAGGAAGGAGGAAGATGGTGATGAATTAAAGTAAAAGAGTGGGGGCAATCTACATTAACAGCCAGACGAAGAGGTGAGAGAAATGAAAAGGGCAGTATAATGTGAAATTTGTTTTTGGCTGGGAAAGAAGAATAAGAAAAATGAGGAGAGCGAAAAAGGAAAAGAAAAGGAAATAAATGGGTGAGTGATTAGATATGGGTCGGTCTAGATCTATAATTTCCAAGCCATTTTTTCATTTCTCTGATCTTTATAATTTCCCTACAAAATAAAATAAACGCAGTTAAAGTTCCTAATTTAATAATTTATTCTAAGCAAATATTAGATAATAAAAGATATTACATTGAACATTTATGATGCTGCATCTTGTACTTTTCTAACAAGCTAGTCTCTTCCTTCTTCAGATGACTCCCTTGATTGCTTATCAATTCATATGGCACCCCATATCTATGTATAATGTAATTAATGATGAACTTTGCCATATGTTTTGAAGTAATCTTGGCATAAGAGGCTTCCTACACCCCTTTTGTGAAGTAGTCTACAAGCACATATTCATATCCTCTAGTTCCTTTAGGGTTTATCCTTCCAATTATATCAAACCCCAAATCGAAAAGGGCCATGGAGAAGTTAATGTTGAAACAAAAGAGGGCGGTTGATGTTTTAAATTTGCGTAGACTTGACATTTATGTCATCTCCTTATGTATGCAGAATAATCAGCCTACATAGTGGACCAGTAGTATCCCATCCATTTAACATTCTTCGGTAACACACAATCGTTCATGTGTGGTGCATTCCCCAACATGGACTTCTTTCATTATGTCACGTTCGTCTTCATGAGTGACACAAAGTAAGTTAATACTGATGTCGATCTTTTTATACAACTTTCCTTTACCTTCAAAATAATATGAAGCCAACATTTTCAATGCTCACTAGGCTTTCGGGGAGCATCCATGTGGGTATTCCTTCTTTATGACTTATGAGATATTAATGGATATCATGATATTAAGCATCAAGGTCAATGTGGCATGATTTGATTAAATAGTAATGTATAGGTTTATCCCTCCTCTCCACTTCTATTGGAATAGAATGAATACTGCTTGTAATATCAATCATTGAGGCTAACTTTTCCATGGTGTCAGCAGATTGATTCTCCTCATGGGGTAAGTAAGTATAGGTAATGTGTGCAGAGTTCTTAGTGAGTTCAACCAGATGAGCCTGGTATGGAGATAAGGAGTCACTTCTCACTTTCCATCTTTGTGAAATTTGATTAATTATGAGGTTAAAATTGTTATACACCCTTATATTTTTCACCCCCATCTCAAAAACAGCCTGCAAACTGATGATGCGGGCTTCATATTCAAGGACATTGTTGGCAACATCAAAGTCTAATTAGATGGAGATCAGGATGTGTGCCCCTTCTAGAGATACTAGGAGGATGCCTGCTCTAAATCTCTTTTGAAGCCCCGTCAAAGTACATTATCCACATGTCTTCTTTTACTAGGAGAACCCCTTCATTAGGAAATTCAAAGGTCTCTGCTTCTCATTCCACTGTCGGCAAATCTACTAGGAAATTTGATACGACTCGTATCTTTATCGATTTTTCTAGAATGTAGTGAAGGTTGAGTCCTGACAACATAATAGCCCATCTAGCCATCATACCATTGATCACTGGCTATTATAGTAGGTATTTCTTGGGGTCCATGAGTTCTACCACATTTATCATATAGGTTAATATGTAATGTTTAAGTTACTTGGACACACATATTAAGTCAATGGTAGTCTTTTCTAAGGGAGAATAGCTAGCTTCATAATCAAGGAATTTCTTACTCAAATAGTAAATTGCTCTTTCTTCTCCCTCAATCATTTAGACCAACATGGCCCCTATTATTATTGCTGTGGTTATGAGACATATGATGAGTGGAATGCCTGATTATGGATGAACCAACATTGGCAGATGAGAAAGGTACTCCTTGATCTTACTTAATACTTT
Organism: Carnegiea gigantea; assembly: GCA_029747015.1. NCBI lineage: Eukaryota > Viridiplantae > Streptophyta > Magnoliopsida > Caryophyllales > Cactaceae > Carnegiea > Carnegiea gigantea. The sequence continues at coordinate 168,797 of JAKOGI010001177.1, forward strand.
GTAGCACTCTTCATCCCATTGTGGCTTGGCCTCCTTCTTTAATTTCTTAAAAATGGCTCACACATCATGGTCAGCCTGGACATAAAGTGGCTAATGTATTGCAGGCGCTCTAAAAATGCTTGTATTCTTTTTTTGTCTTGGGAGGTGGAATCTCTTGTATGACTTTGATTTTTGAGGGATTAACCTTGATTTCTGTTAGACTAACCATGTATCCTAATAACTTTTCAAGGGTGACCTCAAATGCACACTTTTGTGGATTCAGATGCATGTCATACTTCGTTAATGTCTTAAAGAATTTTCGAAAAGTCGAGAAATGACCCACTCCTTCCTTGGATTTTATAATTGTATCATCCATATATACCTCTTCCTCTTTATGCAATCAGGTCATTTAGTAAAGTAGTGCGATCCTTTGATGTTACTCCAACATTTTTCAACCCGAATGGCATCATGGTATTGCAATTGGTTCACCAGGGGTGATGAAGGTCATCTTTTCCATGTCTTCCTTGGTCATTTTGATCTTATTATATCTTAAATACCCTTCTATGAATGATAGGAGAGCATGTCTAGCAGTGTTGTCAACCAGAACATCTATATGTGCCAAAGGAAAATCATCCTTTGTACTTGCCTTATTAAGATCATAAAATTTATGCATATTCTTACCTTCCCATCCTTGTTAGGATCTAGAACTGTGATAGCCACCCCTTAAGGATATTGCACAACTTTGATGAAGCTAGCATTTAACTACTTTTGGACTTCTTCTTTTATCTTTAAAGCCCATTCTGGCTTCATTCTGCGAAGCTTCTGCTTAACTGGTTTGCCATCTGAATAGAGAGGAATCTTATGTTGAGCAACATCTCGATCTATGTCTAGCATGCCTTTGTAAGACCAAGTGAATACATCTATGAATTTCCTCAGGATTGAAATGAATTCTTTATGGTCCTCAGTGATTAGGGGTTCTTCTATTTTAATTTCTTGGGGCTCTTTGGGTGTTACTAAGTTAATTGTTAGTATAGAAGTTAATTTTTCGGGGCTCTTTACGTGTTCTTGTACTATAAAAGTTCAATTTTCATGATCTTCCACTGCTTCAATTAAGTGTTTTGGGATTGTTTCTTTATTTTCACCATTATTAGACGCAAAGTAGTCAAAGGGAGAGGAATGAGACCAGCCGTACATGAAAGAGTTCATCTAATGAATACAGAGTTTGGAGAAATAGAAAATTGACCCTTAGACTCTACCCTAGCCCTAATACTAGCCTCTTCTAAAGCTGTAGTGAAGACTTTTCCTTTCTCTTCAGCCTTCAAGGTTACTTGTGTGCGGTTCTTTGTGTCGGCTTCCGTGATGAATTTTGTAGGGTTGAAACTAAGATTGGCTATGGCAAAGGATAACATAGTAGCGCGGTCTTCCTTTTTCCTACACTCTTACCCAAATAGCATGTCGAAGATGTTATTGTCAACTTGATTAACCTAACCTTGTGTTGATTAGTCTTTGCCCTTCGGGGTGATTGTTTCTTTCTCTAATAGTTAGCAATCATTGAATACTCCCTGAAACCCAGATTCACTTTTCCTTTGTATAGTGGGTTTCAAGGAAACCACAAAAAGTGAAATTGTCTCCTTCATGATGGCAGTGGCCATTAAGAGTGTGTGCATACAACTTTACGATGTAATCCATCCTTTATCCTTTTTTGATAGCTGACTTTCATGCTTACTTTTTTCTTCTGGCTTCAACCACTTATTTAGGAGTGGGTTGGTACCTTAGGCCACACCTATAATTTTCTTGTTGGTTCAAGGGAAAGGTGGTCCACCCTTATGTTCTTCGGCTAAAACAAGCCCTGGGAAGTATCCCCATCTCTTGAGAATAGCGTTCACATTTAGGTTTGAGTAAGGATTGAAGTCAAAGGGAGCTCGATCTTTTTCATGAATGCTATTGTTTCAAAATTGCGTAGTTCTTCATTATTTTGGCTATGCTATACTTTAAATACTAGCTTTTGATTGGTAATGGTGGCATATAGATCATCCCCTTCAATGGTGAGCACTTCTTCCTTTATCAGCATTTCACCTACTAGTACAGCATGGAGGGCACCGCCTAAAGCTCGTGAAGCCATAGGCGTCTTGGTAACATATTTAAAGTAGCTAGAATGTCTAGAATGCAGAACTCTGTATTTCTCTCAATGGAACCCACATTAGTAGGAAAGAGAATAGTGCCCAAAACTAACCTCTTTGAGTTATCACATGCTCAGAATGTGTCAAGGGGGTTTGAGAGCTGGCTTTCCTTAATTCCCAACCTTTTTACAGTCTCCCAAGGGAAAACATTCACAGTAAACCCATTATTCATGAGGGAGAGGGGCACATGCTTCTAAAGGCAGGTCATAGTTAAATATGAAGCATTATTGTATGTTGTGCTGCTGGTGAAAGATCCTCACTGTTGAAAGGTATAATGGCCTTACCAATGCTACACCAATTGTGGGGGATCCCACCCTTAGACAAGGTGTCAAATGATAGATCTATCTTATTTAGTTCTTCAATCAAAAGTTACATCTGCTTCTGTAAAGCCATTATAGGCTACCAGATGGTCACATTAGCTTTAAGTGTCTTCAACTGTTTTAACACAAGGTCATCTTCATTAATTTTTGTCCCCTTTGCTTTTTCTAAGGCCTGCTGTGGTTTAACATTGCCCAATTTTTATCAAACGTTGGACCTAGTATTTGTTTTCTTCTACTAAATAATCCTTCTCTTCTCTTTTTCTCCCCAGAAGTCTTCATCGCTGTTTTCACTAAGCCAAAGCCCCTCTTAAGTCTCATATACATCTTATTCATCACTTTCCTATAGGCCGCAAGCCTTTGAATGTTTAGTAAACAGGTCAACCCTGGGCTTTGTTTCATTGACACTTTGTATGTATACTGAAGGGTCCCAATCATCTTTGGGATGGTTGTTGATAGTAAAGATGCTATCATGATCTCCAACTGGGCTTTTGCTGTTGTTGGGCTTTTGTGCAGCGTTATGCAAAGGTAGCGGTTCTGATTTGAACATCTGCTCCAACCTATTCTTGAAGGTCCAATAATTATCAGACGCCTGATTTCAAGGAGATTAATCTTTCCCTTAGCTAGCAGGCGCTCTAAGACCTGGGTATAAGTAGTCCTAATGGGGCTGTACTCCATGTAGCGATTTATTGCACACATCTCTTTATTAGAAGAATGACCAGCTTTCTTATCCTTATTTTGGTTGTTACCTTTCCAACTACTACCAGTTTTAGCTAGCATCTCTGTAGCTAGCTCCGCATCCACCAACATCCCTACATTCCTTAGTGTAAAGAAATTCTCAAAGGGAGTAAATATCAGGTGCTGCCTATATGTGGGTTGTAAGTTCCTTAGGAATGACCTTACCTTATCGGCTTCTGAGGTAGTCCACCATGTTAGCGGCCTTTGCCCTCCATCTGGCAATCTACTCAAAGAAACCTTCCTTTCCCTCTTGCTTGATGAGCTCCAGATCTCTAAGAATGATTGTTAGTATTATATGAATACTGACATAATAATTCTCTACAAAGATCCGCCTAATTCACGACCATTTGTGGATTCATCGCATTACACCATCTCAATGTCCTTATCAAAAGTCCAGGGAAATGTAATGTGAAATATTTCTTTGTCAATTCGTTTAAGAGTCATAGCACTGAATAAGTTCCTTATACGGTGATTAGGGTTTTTAGTTTTATGAAAATTTTATGTCTGGTATAGTGAATATAGAAGGTAATTTTCCTTTCGAGATAGACGCGAATCCTACATAGTCATTAAAGCAATTGTTTAACATAGTGGACTCTTTCAGCAACTGCTCCATACAGTCTAACTGCGGATCCACTGGAGGAGTGCTTTTTCCTTCATCTTCTCCCTTTTTCGCTGCTTCGAAGTCTACCCTCTTATCTTCTTTCTCTTTTTCATTGCTAATTTTCTTTCCATAAGGTTCTTTGTTACAGTCTTATAGTGCAGCAGCAATTGTCTCCATCCTCTCGTCACTTTCATCTATCATAGCCTGCATCTTTTCCAACATCTTCATCATTTAGGTGATCTCATTATAGTCCCTGGTCATTGGAATTGGTGTTGGATTGGACTTGGATTTGGACCTTATCATTGACCCAGTTGATAGAGTTTCCTCATATTTCTCTCAAGATAGAAGTCTCCTATTCTATGGACTTCGGCCATACATTTTCTTTATCTTCCCAATTCTAATTGACAATGTAAAGTACTTATGACTAGCTCATACAGATACTTTTACTAAAGATGACAACATAAAGTACTCATGACTAGCTCATCCAGATACTTTTACTAAAGACCCTCCATAAACTATGTTAATTTATGGACCTAACTCTAACACTTAGAGTCAAGAATGCTATTTCATGCCGTGAATGTAGACTTTAGGGGATAGAGACCTGACTTAACCTCCTAACTAGATTCCAGTCGGGCTCTAACCAGACCCAAAGCTTACACCCTTATCTTGACTCTTCTCGAAACCTTTATGCTGCGACCTGACAATTTTTACTGCTACCTTATTGGATCTCAGCCAAGTTCTATTGAGCCTATTATGGACTTAATTCTATTCCTAGACTACCAAATTCACCCTTATCTTTCCCTTTTTAGGGACCCAGCTGGGTCTCCTTTTTTTTTTGCATTTTATTTTGACCGAAATAGACTATCTAAATTAGAATTAGAACGTTTTTAAACTTTGGGTCAACATTCCTTTTAGGACTCAATTGGCCCCAAAGCCGCTGTAACTCCTAATTCAGCTCCTAAACTCAATTTTTCCTTATCTGGGCTCTCCTAAGATTCACAGTATCAATACATAGTCCTCTAGGCTAAGAAAGTTAAATAATGCCAGGACACATTGCATTCCAATTATACACATGTGTTCCAACCTAGACAAGATTTATATATTACAAGGGTTTCAGGTTAAGTTTAGAACTGTCATCACATAACCCAAACGCTTTGTACACCATCCATGGAGTGCATGGCAAGGCTAGATTCGCCTGCTTCCTCATATCATGTGGACCAGAATAGTGTGTTGTGAATGAGTGAAGCAACTGCCTGCCCAGTTGAAAGTCGAATGGACCCACTAAGTGGCCAATTACTTTCCCAAGCGATAACAGCAGGGTTTGACCTAGAGGCATTGTTAATCCCCAATAGGCAACACCTCATAATGCAAGTATACCTAATGTAAGTACAATTAAGATATCACGTGTTAAAGTTCAAATCTCACACTCTTAGAAAAAGATCCTCAGTGGAATCGCTACTGTAAGGACCCACCTCCTTGAGGGAAAGATCCCTCATGATTGGTCGGACTCATTTGCTAGCTATATGACTTAGAGGAACTGGGCCTTGGTACTGGCCAGAAAACCTAACCTAGTACCCTAATCAGAGTTAAGTCTAGTTCCCTAGTCTAGGCTCTACAATAGCTCAATCTTGCCTAGAATTTGAACACAAGTTTGATCTAGGAACCGGACCGAGTTCATAGGCCAGTTCCAGCCCTAAATTCTAGTCCATACATGCTCTACTATCATGATCTAAATCCCTTAACCGAATCCCAAAAGTGTAGAAAAGAGATAACAGGTGAAATAATTAAAAAAAATTAAACTTCGGCTAATAGAGTCTCAAGTGAGTTTTAAGAAAAATGTACCAATCATATCACTCTTTGAAGCAAAGCATACCGATAAATACAATCGAAGGGACACCAAAGGGACAAATTGATGCTGCTTCAAAAAGGCTTTTTTAAAAGGCTCCCGAGCATCCCTAGTGTGGACACCATCGTCACTCCTTAGTTTTGAACCGAGGATCTAGATTCTAGGGCAATGGTACGATGATATGACGGGGTGCAACTCATCACCACCTATCATTGCTTACGGCTTGTATGAATAAGCATGGGAAATTAAGACTTAATTATACTAACATACATGCATGCAGTGAGTCAAAATCATTCATTCATATAAAATCAGATCATAATGTCTATCTAGAAAATGAAAGAAACCATTTAAATTATTACAACAGAGCAGGAATAAGCTAATTAAAAGTTATATCTTTGCGAAACGAAAATTAACTAAATTGAACAAAGAGACATAAAGAGAAAGCGGGAGATTGTAAAAAGCTTTCAGGCTAACCCACCTGAATCTTCCGGGAACCCAGCAGAGTGACGCTTTCTTAAGCCCAAACCTGACTTCTCTCTCTAAACACTAATTCGTTCCCCTAGAAACAGAATGTTAAAGCTCTTTTCTACGTTTCCTCTCACCTCTTTTTTTTGAAATCTCAATGATTCGGGACAATGTGTTACTCTAATGACATTTTGTCCCCTAGCAAAAGCCCCTTTTTGACGGTGGTTGAGGGGTTACGTGAATCAACCTAAGAAAAGGACATTAGTCCTATTCCCATTAGGTTTTATCTAAATAGATTCACTGGATAAACTAAAATTCTCAAAATTAATCCAATTAGACGTGAAAAGCCAATCCTAGTGAGGTATGCTTAACTAGTGCAACAAGTGTTGGCAGAGCAGGATACATTACTAGGACCCGATTGGGTTCCCCCTAAGATTGGCCCATTGCACCAGTTTCACCTGTGGACAACCTTTTGGACTCGATTTATTCCTTTTTTTTCTTTCATGTTATAACTCTACTGGGCCCCGAAAACTCAAAAATCAGGATGCTAAGTTTATCATTGGGCTATTAAAATAAGATGTCATGTTTACTGTTTAGGCGTTTACAAAAGGTGTACACCTACCAGGCCGATCTAGAGCATGGCTTAAGCCACGTGGGAGAACTAAAGGGCGTAAGCCCGGATAATTGATGACTGATGGGTCCACTTGATTATATGGCAAAACAATACTTGAAAAAATTCTATCAAATAATTATACATATTGGGATTTTGATATGTATAAAGATATGTGATTTTTCGAAAGGTACTAATAGTAAACGTACTTGGAAAATATATCTCTTTCTTGCAAAAGTAATTAATTTTTATGGAATTAGCCTCACTTCTTAAGTGTGAAAAGAGCAAGAAAAAGAGGAATGCATAGGCATTGGTTGAAATGAGTTGTTGGTTTATATATATGTTTCAACGCCCCTCCCCCATAAATACCTTGGATATCTTCAAAAAAAAAATATGAGATGTTTTCCAGAAAAATCTCGATGTTTTCTCAAAAATCTAAGACATTTTTCAAAAACAAATCTCATATATTTTTACAAAAATTTTAGTTATTTTTCTAAAAATCTCTGATATTTTTTGAAAAAACCCTGAGATATTTTTATGCTATTATTATTTATTTTAGTTGTCCAAGTTATTGTTTTGTTTTTACTTAGAGAAGCATGCAAATTATATAAAGCACTGAATGATTTTACAACTATACCTTCAATTGTTTGCATAAATATGCTATGCTACATCTATTTTTTAGTATTGAAATACTTTGTGCGAAGCATTGCTAAATCTAGGTTTAAGGCCACTTTGTCATCTCAGCGTGTAATTGTGTAATGTTTCAAATGTCAAACTGAAATGTGCGTGCTCAACTTTATTAAATTATGATTAATTAAAATAATTAACATAGATTATGTTTAGGCCATTGCAGTTAGGTAACACCTGCAATGCAAGGATTCTTGTTACAAGTGTAATTAAAACAATTTCTTGTATTTGTTTTCACATCTCATATCTTAAAGAAAATGTTCCTAGTGGAGTCACTATTGCAAGAACCACGACCTAGAATGCCAGGTACGCGCACGAACGGTTAGACCTGCTTATCAGGTGCATAAATTGGATTTGATTTCTTTTTGCTAAAAACAGGCTTGGTTGTAGCAAAACTACTTGCTTGTCCTAGAGAGGTAAATCTCAGCATTGATCTAGGAACCCAATTGGGTTCTTGGACCAAACTAGGTCCATTCCTCCTAGCTGGAACCTAGCAGTAAGGTTTACACTAGGCTTAGCTCTAACCCAAGAACCCAATCGGATTCTAGATCAAGCTTGTTGTCTAGCCCCCTTGATCTTACCCCCAGGATCCATCTAGGAGGCCTGGACCTAACCAAGTCTTGAAATTTCCACATGTTGGAAAACAATGGAACTATTTCATTTAACTCTGATCTAATTATTAATTCTGGAATTTGTGCATCTGTGCGATAATGTTTAAGTATTGTTAACATATGTATTTCCCTAAAGGGCTAGCATAGACAAATTATGTTCTAAAATTGTTCATCTTTTATTTAATATTTGGTTATGCTATTTGGTGGCAAAAAAAGGGTAATTTCCTATTATGCTTGATTGGATTCTTAAAATATTCCAAGTTTAATTAGCAAATCATTTTGCTAAATTATTATTTGTTCAACTCTCAAAAGTAAATTAGCTTATTGTTCTCACTATAATATAGCTCGTAACAAGTTGGACACATCGAAAAACATTTCAAAAGTCTTCCAAAAATGAGAAAGGTTTAAAGAGTGATTCATGTAAGAGTTGCAGTAGGTTAACAATACCAAAAAAGGGAAGTTGTTCACATCAAGCATAATGGAAGCTTAGCCATCTTATCAAAAAGACAAATAGTAGCTGGATCATTAATAAAGGCTGCAAGCTTGCTTTTTGGAGCCAAAGAAAGCTAAGAGAAGGCTTAGCAGCTATAGGGAACATAGACAACAATGAAAACCCTATAACCAGCTAACAGCCATTAAATAAGAAGCTAAAGGAGAACATTCAAGAGCATGTAATGGGAACATTATTTGGCTTATCCAAATGTTCAAAATGAAGCAAGACACATATAAATACAGACCTTTGCGGATAGTGAAGAAGAAGAAAAGGGCAACACACAACATAAGAACTTAACTCATATTGTAAGTGTTTGTTGTCCTTTTGAGTGATAAATCCAAAATCTTTGTAATCTCTATGGATACAAAGGAGAGTCCTTATTAGATAAGAGACTATGGAGAACTCTGCTTGTAAACAAGACATGGTAAGGTTTCCAGAACCGTACTAGGAAGCGAATTGGTTAAGATAGCAGACTAATGATCGGACCAATCTAGTCGATTAAATCGAGTAGGATCGAATTTTTTAAACAAATGGTTTTCCCCCTTTGGTACATTTATACATCGCTTTTGGTACATTTATACCTTCGAGTACAAAATCTGCATGAGAAAATATTATTTACTTAGGTTTTTTTAAGTATTTCCAAGACAGTTTAAATTTTTTAGAGAGTAATACTTAGTGGAATATTATTTCTTTTTCTTTGGAAGTAAATAAATGGTGACCAATGTATGGCTAGCATGTGAAATCAAATAAGCAACAGAGTTAACAGAAGAATTTTAACCAAAGTCAAAAGTCCATGCCCCTAAATTAATTTTAGCATACGCACTAAAAAAATTATTTTCAAGAGAAGGGATATAAAACTGTGAAATTAGATGAAGTAATATCTACTAACTAAAAACCATCAAAATGGCTTGATTCAAGCAGTATGACATATGGAGAATAAAAAGATATTGGTAGCAGTCATGGGTTAGTATAGCGCGAATACGAAACAAGCTTTTTTGTCCAAAGTAAATACTAAGCCGGCTGAGCTAGGTCTCATAAGTAGTTCAACAACTAAAAATGGTCCGTTGAACTAGTTTTTGGATGACTCTTGAGTATTTCGCTGCTGATGGTTTAAAGGAAATGGTTGGATAGGATTACCTTCTAGTTTGCTAATGAATCGATCAAACTAGCTAGTTTGGTCTGATTCGTGTAACCTTGCAAAAGCTTCGCTAGGAGAGCCTCTCCACCTAAGTGGGGACATAGGGAAAATCATTCCAAGAGGAGATTAAAGGGTGCTTTCTCACAGTCCTTGGTGGACACTTGGTTGTATTTCTTCCTGAACATTAATACAAGGTGATTGAATAGCAATGGGGACACTTAGGCGAGGGATATAGCCCAATCATAGATGATAAAATCGTAAGCACATGGTAGCGCTGTAGCAAACCAAGGTCGTATTCCATAAGGATTAAGTCAATCTACCATGTTGTATTCCTTCAAGATAGGCTAAGAGAATCAACTTTTGAGATTCAAATTAAACTATTCTACCATCTAATCTAATCGATAAATATTAAAGGAATTAAGTCAACCAAACAATTACCCAATTCAAGAATAGATCAAGCACTTCCTCTTTAAGTAGGAAATCTTCACAACTGATAATCGAGGAATCACAACCCTCTTTCAAGGCAGATTGAAATACCTAAATCAAATCAATCATTAGTTCTCATGGATTCCCTCATAGTTTAGGTTCATTATGCTTATGATTATCATTTTAGTTCTCTCAATCAGCAATTTTTTTCTCAAGACATCACACAATCAAGTGAAATCTGGTAATTTTGATATTAGATTTCACCTTTCAATACTTCACCCAATATCTAATACAAGCAAGAAAATATCAAACTTCTTATAAGCAGTTCAAACTCCAGTCTTAATGAAATGAAGCCAACAATTTAAAAGCACACCAAATAATCAACTCAAGACCACATTCAATGGCAAATTCAATATCAATCCCAAGATTTGAAACTGTAAAATTAGCATGGATTACAAACTAACCTAAAACGCAATAAATCTAAAGAGGTAAAGAAAAGAAAAAGGAAAGAATTGCTCAGCCCAAGCGAGTGCTTAAATCTATTTATTGCAAACCCAATCTCACTTCCTCATGAATCTCTTGGTTCTACTTGCTCTTTCTCATCTAATGGAGTCTAATTGTAATCTAGATAAGTGAGAGGGCGGTGGACGGGATGAAGAATAAGGTCGAAAGATGAGATTTTATCATAGATCTTAATGCTGCAAAGCATTAAAAAAATTTTAAAAATGAATAGTTGCGAAGAAACCATGAAACCACAAACTGAGTGACCTACCACAAACAGACTGTGGGGACTACCATGGTCCATAACCTTCGCAATAGCCTGGCCATGGTGGTGTGGTTGGCTTTAAAGTCCTATAAATACTCCTCTGATGTTGAATCGAACTAAGTGACTGAGGAACCCAATTAGGTTCGCCTCTTACACAACCAGTTCAGGGTGGTTCAAGGCTATTTATAGTCGGTTCAAGCAAAATTATGCCTGGTTTTTAGCCTCTCTTACTTATTGTCCATCTATTTTGCAAGCACACTTCAGTGCTCTTAACTAGAATCTATACAATTTAGGTTAACAATAGGAAACACAAGCATAAAGTAGAAAAGCAACATAAAATCAGTAAAAATGCATGCTCATCCTGAAAAATGCAAGCACAATCTCTTAAAAATCCTATGCAAATTGGGCATTTATCACTCCCTTATGCTTAAACCTTTACTCATCCTCATACAAGCATTGGATAAAACAAATAAGGGGAGATGCACTTGGGATTCAAAAACACAGTAACCTGCTAAAGCTGGGCAACTCATAGCACATTATAAGCAAGAACTTCGACAATGGCAACCCTAAACAACACATAAGACATTTTAAAATTAGGAGAAGGAGAATTTGAAGAAATATGAGATCACAAGCTCCTTATCAAACCTAATCACCCCAAAGAACCACAAAGTAGATCATACAAACACATGGAATTAAGTAAAGCTAAATGAACAGATGTAGGGATGACTACAAAGATAGGTATAAGCTCAAAGGGGCTGGTAAAGGGGCTAAAAATGCACCTCTAGGAAAGGCTATTAAGTTATGTGGTCAAAGTGACCAAAGAAAGAATGCCTCTATCATTTCGTCAACTATGCACATGTTAATGTAGCTTTTAACAAGAATCTAAGCAAAATCTAGAGATGCAACTTAGAATTGTCACATACATGCAAGAACATAATACTAAACATAAAGACCTAGTCTAGATAAGACTCAATTTGTCATGAGATATCAACCAAAATCTCAATTAGCTCATAAAATGAATCTCAAGTACCAACGTTAATGCCGAGAACTCCAAGGGAAACATAGTTCTCAACCAAGACCAGGGGTCAAAACCTAGAACATCTAGAAAAATGAAAGGGATTATCCATTAAAAGTTAAGAAAGCTTATGAAGCCATCGTTCCAAGCAAAAGCATCATCAGAGGCATCTTAATCCAATCCAGACCATCCCTGCATGTAATCCTATATACAAACCTAAATGCAACACACTAGTGCAAATAAAGAAACCTAGAACTATATTTTTAACAAGTATGCAAACTAAAAATCCAAATGGAAAACATGAAAACGACCCCTCTCCCATACTTAGATCAAGCATTATTCAAAGTAACAAAATAAAAAAGGGAAGAGAAAATAAAACTGAATAATCTCACCTTGCTAAGTGTTGAATGCACCTAAGATAAGGCCTCCTATTAACGGGGCACATGGAGCATCAACCACTCTTTCTATCTTAAACTCAAAACTTAGATTCCTACATTAGATGCTGTCAATGCACATAGGAGCTTGTCAAACTCCTAAGGCTACAATTCACAAACCAAAAGGTAAGAGGTAACAAGAAAGCAAATAGAATGGGTGTACTCTTAAGCATATCAAAGTCCTTAGAAAAATCATAGGAAAGATTAAAGAATGTAGTCCATATGATTTTCCTAGGTAAGTCGTCTACGTATACACAATAAGGCTCAACAGAGGGATCATACCCTTTAAAGTAACCTAGGGACAAATGATCATCAACATTCCTACCAAGCATATCAAATACGTTATCCCCATAGCCCATATCCAAATTAGTTTAACACATGACGTGACATTAATGGGTTTCTCAATGCAAAAATTGGGGAAGGAAAAGCTAGTGAAAAAAGAGGGAAAGCGTGTGTATGATCAAGGAAGTTAGGGAAAACATTATCAAAACCAAGGCTAGGAGACTCATCATGCATAAACACATCACATGGCCCCTCCAAAGGAGTTTTAGCTAGATCATAGCTCTCATTAAAAGTATTTTCAGGCTTTGAAAGTGTATTAGCAACATCAAACTTAGTAACAAACTGAAAAGGCTCACCCACCTTGAGCCCCTTGAGCTAAAGAGAAGGATGAATCAGGTAAGGTCAAGACAAGATTAGTATTATCCCTAGGTGATGATGCAAAGTTAGATTGAGCATAGCATGATAAAAAAAAGGCACAAATATGTCATGATCAGAAGAATTGACTATTTCATGCCAAAAAGGCATAATAAATTACTCTAAATTAAAGGATTTAGCATGAAAAGCACATAGTTTAGGAGGGAAAAAACACTCAAATACTCAGCATGCCTTTGTAAATTCGAACAAGTCCCAAGCAATCCATTCAAGCAAATACCATGCTTCATTAATGCTTTTGCCATGAAAACCTTAATATTCTAAAAGAGCATGAGTTTTGCTATTCACACCCTCACCAACACTGCCCTAAATGTCCTATTTATCCAAATCACATTGAGAAAAAAAAATATACAAATAGTTAAAATATCTCCAAAGTAATTCATACTCGGATTAGTTTAGTTTTTGAAAACTTTTTTAATCTCCAATTTTTTTGGTTTTTCTTTCAAAAAAACAAAATTACTCAAAAATATTGGGAAAACCCCAACATTAGACACTAATTCCATAGCAATGGTGGCGAAAAATTGATAAGGCTGCCAGTGCACAGTAGCATTGTAGTAAATCAAGGTCGTCTCCCACAAGGATTAACTCAATCTGATATATTATATTCCTTTAAGATAGACTAAGAAAATCAAAAACTATTATTGAAATTAAACTAATCTTCTATCTAATCCAATGGATAAATACTCAAGGAATAAAGTCAACCAAGCAATTACCCAGTTCAAGAATACATAAACACTTTCTCTTTAATTATGAAATTTCGAGAACTATAACCAAGGTATCACAACCCACTTTCAAGTTGGAATGAATTATACAAATCAAATAATCAATTCTCATGGATTCTCGATTAGTTTAGTTTCACTCGGCACGCGATTATTATTTTAGGTTTCTCGATCGACAATTCTTTCTCAAGACATCACACAATCAAGTCAAATCTACAGATTTTGACATCATATTTCACCTTTCAGTACTCAACCTAATATCTATTAGAAAGAAGGGGATCAAACTTCTTACAAGCAATTCAAACTCCATAGTTGATGAAATGAACCGAACAACTTAGAAACACACAAACAATCAACTCGAAGAGCGCATTCAATTGCATGTTTAGGTTCAATCCTAGGTTTGAAACGATACAATTAACATGAATTACAAAGTAATATAGAAAGGAATAAATCTAATGGAGAAGAGAGAAAGAAGGGAAAGAACTACTTAGCCTGAAGGCATCCTTGAATTTGTTGATTACAAACCCAATCCTTCTTCCTCGTGAATCCCTTGCTTCTACTTGCTTTCCCCCACTCTAATGGAGTGTAACTCTAATCTAGATGGTGGAAAGGGTTATGGATAGGAGAAAGAATGAGGCTAAAACATATGAGCTTTTATCACGGATCTTCACATTGCCAAACATTAAAACATCTTAGAAAATGAAAACCATGATATAGATTTATACAGATCTAGCTCATCGACTGCAACCATGAGCCATGGAACATTGTGTCAAAGGCTTTAAAGAGTATCACATATATTGTCCGCACCACAGAGTTAGAGAAGCCTATTGACTAGCATATTCCGAGAGAGCTTCAAAAAGTGTAGAAAAGTTACAAGGCCCTAAATGCATTATATTGCTGTCCAGATGCTAATGATTTTAACAAAGTTTCCACTCATGAAACAACTTAAGAAGTTTGTAACACTTTCGTGATTACCTATTAAGGTATAAATCAGGGAAACAAAAGTCAGTACCTATGTACATCAATGTAAGCTATTCAAGGTGCTTTTAAGTAAAAGAGTCAAGGAGATGTGCATAAGGTCAACAGCCTTAAAATCTCACGGTAAATTATACTAAAATAAAGAGGTCATAAGGAAGTTGCCAAGAAGTCTCCTAAGGGATCAATGGAAAGCCAAGCTCATGACCATTGAACAGGCACAAAATCTAAAGACCCCAAAGCCGAAACATCTAGTTGGAAAATTCTTAACCTACAATATACATCTTAAGAAAGAGAAAGAAGAATCCTTTGATAAATGGATAGCCTTAAAAGCTATATTTAAGGACCTTGAAAGTTAAGAAAATTATAGCACTAAGAACTCAGGGGAGGATGTTATAATGCTTGCTAAAAGCTTATACAAAATGCTCACAAAAAAGAATTTGACTTCACTATGTTTTGTAAAGGGTTAGTCTCAAAGGAAATAGAGGAAACAAATTGCCCTGTTAAAGCCTTGATTTTAACTCTTTCATTTTCTTTGGTTATGGTCAACCAAAGTACATAACAAAAGACAATTCATCCTTGAAAAAAAAAAGCTAAAAAACAATATAGGGCAAAAGCCAAAAAGGCAATAATAGTGCCTTGAAGGTAGTGATTCCAATGAAAATGATAGTTAAGGTAAAGCAGTTGCCAATGTATACTTCATGGCATAAAACAAATAGAAGGACAATGTTCACTATGAAATATTGCTCAAGAAATTGAAGAACCCTCCGATGATTAGGTTCTGCTCTAAGTTAAACACAGGTTTCTATTACCTTGATGGTGGATACTCAGGTGCACGATTAAAGATGCTACAGTGTTCATTGAACTTGAAGAAACTAATCAAGCCAAGGAGGCATTAGAGATAAAACCAATGGTAGGATTATCAGAATTCAAAAATTTATCATAGGTCCTTTTAACTTGACTAAGAATGTCTACATGAGTGATGGTTTTAAACTTAATTAGCTCAGGATCTCTCAATTGTGCGACAAAGGAAGCAAAGTCACTTCATGGATGTCTCTAGCCTTTAAACTGGAAAAACTTCCTTGACCACTTCCTGAGTTGGAAATGGGCATGTCATCCATGTTAATTGTAAGCGTCGTGCGTGTTTTAAAGTTATTAATGATGATGCATGGCTGTGACATAGAAGATTAAGTCATGTTACAATGCATATCCTTGAAAAATTATCCAAGCATGATCTGCTAAGAGATCTCCTCAAGCATAAATATTGACAAAAATCAAGTTTGCAATGCATGTATAAGAGTCAAGAAAGTTAGAACTTCATTCAAACACCTGAAAACTATTTCAACTTATAAAGCCCTATTATATTAAAGAGTCTTAACAACAGTAAATATGCTTTTGTTATAGCTTACGATTATTCTAGATTTACCTTGGTGTTCTTTTTGAAAGATAAATAAATACTTTTAAAGCCTTTGTTAAACATTTTAGACAAGAGCCAAACACTCAATAATTGCCAATATTGGTTGCGAGAAGTTAAAGGCAGAATGTATTGAATTTTGCGATTAGGGTGGAATATCAAAAAGCTTTTCTCTTCTAACAACTGCAAGATAAAATGGGGTGGTTGAAAGGAAGAAGAAAATCTGGGAGACGTAGCTAAAATGATGCTATGTCAGAATGATATTCCAAAATATTTATAGACTAAAGTGATTAACATTGCCAACTATTCAAAGCCAAAAGGCCTAAAATCTCTACTTCAGAGCTTTTGGTTATAAGTGCTTCATTGACAACAATGGTGAGAAAACCTTAGAAGGTTTGATGCAAGAAGTGATAAAGGCCTCTTAGTTAGATACTCACACCAAAGCAAAGCATATAGAGTATATAAAAAGAGAACAAAGGTGGTTGAAGAAAGCATCCATGTTGTATTTGATGAAAACAATGATGGGACTGTAACCTCAACTTCCTTCTAAGATTTTGGAGTTAGGCAGGTATGATGTTTAGCAACAAATTGAAGATAAATCCCGTAAAGGTACTCATCATAGTCTATTTCAAGGCACCTTGAACCCGCTTAAAGATATAGTCATGGCCCTTGAAGTTAGGACTACTAAAACTCTAAAGCAACGTAAAAAAGACAAGCACTAATTACAATCTTTAAGTGCTAAGGAAATGGTATAGGTTTTCCATGCACTATCCCTTGAGAAACATCATCTTAGATATCAACTCATGTTTATAAACTCATTCTTCTCTTAGAAACTTATGCTCTTTTTCATATTTATTTGTCTTGTGGAACCTAAGAGCCCTCTTTAAGTTATTGGAGACCCTAATTGGACCTTAGCCATACAAGTTGTACTCAACTAGTTTGAAAGAGACCAAGTTTGAACCCTGACCATTACACTAAAGAACCATCTGGTCATCAGAATTAAATTGGTACTTAGGCATAAGTTAGATGAGATTGGGAATGTGGTATGAAAAAAAGCTAAACTAGCAATCAAAGGTTATAATCAATAAGGAAGAGACTATGATGAGGCCTTTGCTCCCATTGCTAAACTTGAAACAATCAAGATATTGCTCGCATTTGTAACTTTAACAGCAATCGAGTTATATCAAATGGATATAAAATGTGCAATTTTGAATGGTTATCTGTAAGAAATTCATGTTGAGCAACATCCTAGTTTTGAAAGTCAAGACTACTATGCCAATGTGTGTGAATTACATAAAGTAATGTATGTATTGACAAGCTCCTAGAGTGTTATATAAGAAGGCTTGGAAAATTTTTACACAAAAAATAATGTTAAAAGGTGTTAAATTGAGAGCACCTTGTTTATCAAGGCAAAGGGTTGCTTGTGTAAATATATGTTGATGATATACTATTCAGTGCTGCTAATGAAATTTTGTGCATAGAATTCTTAAAGATTATGAGCCAGGAATTTGAAATGAATATAGTAACATTAACTTTCTTTCTGAGTCTATAAATCAAGCAATGCTAAAATGACATGTTACTAAACAAGGCAAGTATGTTAAGGAATTTTAAAGAAATATGGCCTTGATAGTTCAGGGTGTGACAAAACTCTAATGGTCTCAAACTACATACTTAATGTGGATTGAAGTGGTAAATCCATGAAAAGGTATACAAAGCTATGATAAGAACAATTTTATACTTAACTACAAGTAGACTCAACATCACGTTCAGCATTTTCTTATGTGTAAGATTCTAATTAGTTCCTAAGAAATCGCTCCTCAATAATGTGAAAAGAATATTCAAATATCCTATTGGAAGCTTATAACCAAGGACCTTGGGCTATGGTACCCAAGAGGTGGTGATTTTGAACTTGTAGGTTAGTTTAATACTGACTATGTAGGTTACCAATTTATAGAATGAGTACTTAAGATTGCTAGTTTCTTTAACAAGTCTTAGTTTCATGGCACTTGAAGAAGTAGCATTTAGTAGCCTTGTCCACTATAAAGCTGCATATAAAGTTGTTGGCACATGTGCTTAAATAATGTAGATCAGCTAACAACTCATGGACCTTAGACTCGACTATAAGAAGGTTCCTGTTAGATGTGACAATCATAGTGCTATCAAGATCATTAAAAATCCAGTATAGCACTGAAAGACCAAGTGTATTAAAGTAAGGCATCATTTTATTTGAGATCATGTGAAAAAATGTGATATATTTCTGGACTTTGTAACTACTAATATGTAATTGATGCATATCTTCACCAAGCCACTTGGTGAAGATCAATCCAATTTCATAAGAAGGGAATTATGGATGATTGATCAGAATCCCTAAATTAAGGGGAAGTAATTTCTTTGAATATTTATATGTTATACATAGTTCAAGGAACTTGGCTTCATTAACGTTGCAATGGATGAAGATCTAATAATCGTCTCATATTGACTCAGATTCACTCACTAAAATGTTAAAGTTAATTTTTGTAAATTGATTTCAATCTTTTCAAAAATTAATTACAAAATTCTTCTCATCCCCTCCCTTAATTTTTGCCAATCTTATGAGCCTGAACCTATATATCCACCATGTATCAGTTGCTTTTGCGAAAATTGTCTACTCAACTCGTGTTTAGTCTTGTCACGCCTTTACCCACTAACATCCTCACTCACTCCACACTCAACCTTACATTTATTTAATCATTAACCCTGTTTTCTTTCTAAACCTTCAAAACCTCTAACAAGACCTGCTCTTCTCTGTCATTGAGTTGCAAATCATTCTAAAACTCGTCTAAGTAAGCAAAAAGCTTGTTAAGCTAACTAGATTAGGAAGACGAATACAATCAAATTTGACAACAATAGACCAGGAAGCTATTAAATGAGTAGATAAAGAATCTACACTCATATTCAACTACCTCTTGGCATAGATTGAAAAGGTGCATAAGAAAGAAGGTCTAAAAATAGTTGAGGATGCTATCAAGGGACTCAAGGAGGATCTTGGCTGAGGATGAAAAGAAGATCATGGAGAAGGATAATAGGAAAGCTAATAAGGATATAGGCGTGAAAAAAGAGGTAGAGAACAAAGAGAAAGTGAAAGAAGAAAAGGTAATAGAAGGCATGAAGGAAGCTGAGGCAGCTATAATCTCATGTAAGGAACCTGATCTTGCCACCTCCACCTCATTTAGGGTGGCTGAAACACTTACCTCTGAAAGATTGTTCACCCAATTTAGATTTCAAAAAATCATGCTTTTAATTAGTTTTCATTATATGATTGTTGAGCAATTTGTTTATTTTAGTTTGTAAGTATAAAATAGTGTCCAACATTATCGTAAGCTAGTTCTCACCTTTTAAAGAATGATGGGGGGAGAAAATTAGGGAAGAGGATAGGTTGAATTAGTGGTATAAGGCCCTTGAACTAGCAAAAGCAATCCATGTCGGAGAAGCTCACTTGATGGATATATGTTCCAGATAATTTTTAAGACTCAATGCCTTATGGCATTGTAATGTTATGTGTATATATGAATACATTGTTACTTGCCAATCTATACGTGTTCTTATCATGCTTCTTTATTTTGCTTATGTTGTTCATACTTGATTGAATGTGGTCTTAGATGATCATTTGGCATTGATAAGTTTAACCTACAATACTCTTGCT
This sequence comes from Carnegiea gigantea, assembly GCA_029747015.1. Taxonomy (NCBI): domain Eukaryota; kingdom Viridiplantae; phylum Streptophyta; class Magnoliopsida; order Caryophyllales; family Cactaceae; genus Carnegiea; species Carnegiea gigantea. Next base: position 188,607 of record JAKOGI010001177.1, read on the forward strand.
CTAAACTTAAGGCCTTAGGATTCTAAATATAACATTTTGGTGCATTGTGGGCACATGTTATACCAACTCACTGACAAATTACAAAAAATTCATGAGCATAAAATTATTATATCCATTAATTGCTAAATTAAGGGTGGAGAATAGCTTGAATTGAATCACTCAATTCCTTGATAATAAATGTTGCCTTTTATCAAAAAGAGGTTGAAAAATAACCCCAACATATGTTTTAAGTTCAATGCACATTTGTTATAGTTAACAGCTATTTAATTATACATGAGTGGTTGCTAAATATCTCTCATATGCTTAAATAATATTAAGTAACTAACATGAGAAGTTTTCCAAGTTACTCACTGCCTAAAAGTTTTGACATTATAGTTCAACTTCCTTTAACTCTCCCAATCAAGATCCTTGATGACCATGTCAAAAGATGACTCTTATGAGAGTCATGAAAGTCTTGCAGTTTGGAAAATTCTTGAACTGCATTCCATGTAACTCTATTATGATTTAATAAATCTATATTTACATATCCAAGTGATAATTTTTAAACAAATATTATGAAAATATGCATTTTCATAAAGGGCTAGCATAGCATAAGTTATGTTTTAAAATTTTTCATATTTTATTCATTATTTGGCTATGTTATTTCCCATTAAAAAATAGTGAATTTCCTAATGACCAAACTACTTTGATTAAATTATTCCAAATGTAACTAACTAATCATCTAACCAAGTTATTGTTTGGCCAACTCTCAAAAGGCAAGATTAACTCATGACTTTCACTATAGCATTAAAACCATTACAAACCAAGAAAGGGTCAAAAATGCTTAGTGTAAGAGCTGCAATATGTCAAAGCCATCACATCAAGCTTACAATAAGCTTATCCGCTCTATCAAAAGCAAAAAGCAGTGGTTAGTTCATTAGATGAAAGCCAAAAGTGTGCAGTCAAATCCAAATGAATCCAAACAAAGGCCCTTGAATTGGGTACGAATCATAAGATTAAAAGTTACAAATAAATATTCTTAATCATCCGACAGCTACATTCTTCATGTATTCCAATGGTCTAATTATAGCACAATGTCTATACACAGAGACCTTTGTTGAAGAAGAAGAAGAAGAAGAAGAAGAAGAAGGCAACGCACAAAATAAGAGCTTAACTCATATCTAACGCACAAAATAAGAGCTTAACTCATATCTAAGTGTTTGTTGTACTTTTGAGTAATAAATTCAAAATATTTGTAATAATTTATACACATTTGAGAATTCGTGTCAAGCAAGAAGGTTAGAAGAACATTCTTTGTAAACAAGAGGGTTGGCTAGGAAAATCATCCTACTTAAATGGGGACTTTCGTAAAATCTCTTCAAGAGAAGTTTGAAGGCTATGTTATCAAGGTCCCTGTTGGAAGCTTGGTGTGGAATCTCTCTAAAGATTAACACAAGTTGGTTGAACCTTAAGAAGGATCCTTAATAGCTTAGCCAAAGAGGTGAGCCTCGTTAAAAAATAGACTTTCTTTTAATTATGTTGCTCATGGAACATTGTAAGAAAAAAATTAGGTCCTTTACATTATGTTATTTACTTGCTATGCTTAATATCCTTGATATGCTATTCAATGTCCTTAAGTAATTTGTATTCTAATCTATTTTTGTATGAACTTTTAATTGCAACTATATCTTTTCACCTTATTCATCTGCTCTAGGGTGACTTAGACTACTTGGGACCAATAGAAGGAATTGAGGTTGTTGGTGAACATCCTTAATGCTTTCATTCGAAGCATTTTAAACAGCCTATATTTGAGCATATAAAGGTTGACATTTGATTCCTCCACATAACTGGTGACTTTATAAACTTCCACCAATGTGTTCTAAACTTGTTGTCTTGTTTCGTATGCACCAGCACCATTAAATTCCTTAGGATCAACAACATAATAAATTGTATTCATATCTTCGTAGTTTTCGGTAGTCTTTGGTGTTTTTCATCAATGTATTCTTCTTTCTTTTTTATAGCAACTTCAATTCTGACTTGATAAGTGATATCCAGTGGATTGTAAGAGACAATGTTCCAAAGATCATGACCTTGATCTGAGAGAGGGGCATGCATCAACCTTTTCTAATAAGAGAATTTAGCTACACGAAATAAAGGAGGTCTCATAAAAGATCGGCCCGGTTAGAGTTGTGTTCTTTATCAATATTGGTATTTGATGAGGAAGACGTTGATCTTTCCTCACATTCATGGTTATATGGAAGTTGTGTGAAACTGTGTCTAAGAGTAATTGTTGGTCCTAAGGTCAAGATCAAGTTACCTTCTAGGAAGGGAATAGTGTGGCTACTTGAAATTTTAACAATATAGAAGATAGACTGCTACGAAGAACAAGACAGAACTGTAATCACTAAGTCTACAACCCTCTCTAAATTAGTAAAATATACAAGCACAAGTACCAGAAGTACTGATTCAAAGACAATAAGTACATAAAGTTAGAGATGCTAAGAGATTATAAGTTGAACTAAATGTAAAGAGGCAATACAAGTTATGTGTTTACGAAGTTTACCCTTTTCAAGGCCTACATATCATACTAAGATTAAGACATTTATTGTGATCACTAAGTCTAAGACTCTAACTCTAAATCAGGAAAGTAGGCAAAGCACTAGTAGCATAAGTACTTATTCAGATATAACAAGCAGATAGAGTTAAGGATTCTTTGAGACGATAAGCAAAACTAAATGCAAAGAGACAACACAGGATATGTGTTTATGTAGTTCTCCATTGTCAATGCCCAGATCTCCACCTAAGAGACTCCCCTCTAGGATTTTAACAATTGTATTTACTCCTTCGGTTATAATCCACTTAGTTTAATTCATAATTTCTATAAGAACTCTTAGATAAGTGCAACTCTGACCTCTGGCTCTGGAATCCTTTTCAAAACTCTCATAGAATTACTTGCTAATAGTCTTAACTTTGGAACATATTCCTGATCTCTCAGGGAAACAACCCTTTGAGTTTTAGCATTAGAACTCCTTTCTAAACTCTTAAGGAAATGACACGCACTTGCTTAGAGATGAATCCAGAATTCTTAGTCCCAAGAGTAGTTAGAAGTGTGTCAAAATATGATTTGATAGAAAAGCAACTCTTGAGTACAAGTGGACACTTTAATGGTATGAGTCAAGTTCTAACTGTATCGCTTGCTCTTCTTTAGATGCATGGTCTTCCATTTATAGACTTCTTAAGCTTGAAAGACCATTGTAGAGCCCAATTAGCCATTGGAAAGTACCTATTAATGTTGGGTTTAACACACTCAACTCTTATCAAGAAATAATTATGTTGATAAATAAATGTGTTTAGGCTTTTGGACTGAGAACACTTAGCTCTTATCAAGGATATGTTCGGAGTTCTCTAATTCATTGTGACAACACATCTTAATTTCCGCCCAAGTGCCTTGACTCTTAATCGTGACTTACCATTGAGTTTCTTGTTAGGTTTCTTGACTTAGTACTCAATGAAACAACTAAGCCACCTGACTAAGTGCACTTAGTGTGGTAGGTCCTAAAGTTTTTAGTTTAACATTGTCATAGGTTAACTACAATAGATGAATGACCATTGTGAGCATGTATATAAGGCAAAATACTAGATCTTTATAGATGGCTTTCATCATATTCATATAACTGAATTTGACTTTCATTCAAAGCACTCAGCATAAATATAGTTCAAGATCATAGCCTTCACTTTGACATTTAACTTCATCATTAGAGATTCTCCTCCCCTCAGGGTATAGGCTATAATATTCAATTTAGTGCCCCTTCTCCTTGGTGTGGAAGATGCTATACTTAAAAAAAACAATTATGGCCTATGAGCCACATCAACTTATTAAGCAGTGGATCAGTTTTGGATAAGAGAATGATGAAATGAAATCATCGTTTTTGGATTAAGAGTTTGTTTAGTCCTCAAAAAGTAGCTTGGACAAAAAATAAATTTAGAAAATTATAATTTTTCATTTGTTTGAAATGAAGAAAAAAGGCTGGAAAAAAATAAGGAAGAAAAATTTGAGGAAGGTTTGAACAATATAATGTAAAACATTTTCCTCCTAAAAATGTAAGGAAAACAGTGAGAAAGGTTTCCACCCACCTACCTAATACCCTTCCCCCCCCCCCTCCCCCTAAAAAAAAAACACTTCACACTTTGAAGCTTTTATCTATCCTCACCGCTATCCCCTCTTTTTCCTTACCTCTCCTCGTTATCCTTTCTCCGACCATGCTCAGATCCGATTGCCGAGGACTCCTCCGAGCACCCTTGTGTCTATAATGCCCCTCCTCTTTGTTAGCCATTCTAGGGTTTTATAGATGGCAAAATTAGGGTTTGAAGATAGCTGACAATCCAGAAAGCCCAAATTTGATGGACATTGTGATAATTGATAGTGAAATCATCCTTCTTGCCCCATAAATCATCATTCCCTTGTCTGTTCTTTCACACACTCTTTCTTTTGGTAGGTTCTGCTTTTAGGCCCTTTTCTCCACTGAGAAAAGATTGAAATTGCTAAGGAAGAGCTCAGCTTTTCTTTCACCACATTATGCTTACATTGTTGGGTAGGTATTATATTGTTGGCAGCTTATTCTTCCTTTTTCAAAGATAAGATTTTCTGATTTCTTTTCTAGAAATTGCTTAAAGTGGGAATCTAGTGATTTTCCTTGTATGATTTTTGATTTTAGAGGTGGGCTTTTGAGTTGAAGGGCTGGTAGTGTTAGTTTTTCCTATTGGTGGATTTGTAATTGTGAACTAGTGCAATCAGTTTTAACCATGCTCTCTTGCAAATTGGATCTCTACCACCATTGGGGCTTAGGTGGTGAAGAAGTTATGAACTTGAAATCATTATCTTTCCTACTCTTTTTTCGACAATCTAAACTGCTAAATTTATGTTGTTTTGGTTCAGTGCAGGGCACTAGCACATTTGTTACAGTAACATGATATACAAATGCGAGGTATGTGCCTCTACTAGTATGACTACTATGGTGTTGGAAATTTGGCTACTGTAAAAATGATATATGCATGATCTCGAAAGAGCATAGATTTTGATTAATGTCTTATTGATGTTCATATAACTGTAAAATCTAATCCTGAGTGTTCTGACTACTTTAAAGTTATTGAGCTAGCTATGACTAGCAAAGACAGTGAAGAATACATGCTAGAATTCTCTATAGTTTTCATTATATTGATATACTTTATCGCATATGTCTCATTCTTAAGCACGTTATACTCTGTGAATTCATATGGTGAGTTATTATGGCCGATGTGCAGTAGAAGCATTTTGGTTGTGTCTTGCCAGGGGGGGTGAGAATTGTGAGATATAAATATCTTCTTATTCATATCTAGCATGGCTTAGTCATGCTTCACCTCTTAGATATTGTCCAATTTAGGTGATTTGCATCAAAAGGTTATGGCTATCTTTTCTATTGAGATAGATATCGTGGGATAAGGTATGCCAGCCAACTTTAATTCTTCATATTGTTATGCTTTGATTACACACCACTGGAGCTCTCCTTCACTCTGGAAGATTGGACGAAGATCATCACTCTAATCTTTATCATTCTTTTTTAATTTCAGATGTTGCCCAACTGTGGTTTTTGCTCTTGTAGCTACTATTATTTTTCTGTCCTCCTATGTTGGTGAGAAAACCTTCATTTGTTCATGAGTGGAATGCTAGTAGATCCTGGGGTGCTCATGCTCAACATCCACTTTTAGCAATGTAGTGGGTATTTAAAAGGGCTTGACCTTATATCACTTGGATCCTGAGGATGAAGAAGGGAGTTGTGATTTTTGAAAAGATTCTGAAACAAATATTCTTAATATGAATTTTGAAATTAATTTGAGAAAATGGAATAAGTTTATTTAAACTTGAGTGTTAGTTGTAGTTTAATCGAAGTGATCGTAGAGCTTGGTTCTAGTATCTTGATTAAGTAATGAGTTTAATGGGTTAAAGATGATGTTATTGACCACTTAAATGATTTTGTGACTCAAAAGGATGAATTAAAAATTGATTTATCCTAAATAGGTTTGAGAGTGACACAATCCATGTTGTTTAAATCAATTAAGCAACAACTAAAATCTACTGGAGCCTAAAAGAATGAGCACCATTTTGAGTGGACACGAAAGCATAAACTTGACATTGAAAATAACCTAAAATCATAAATTGGGCTTATGTAGCCGAAGCGCCTGTAGAGATGAATCCTTAAACTAATAATAATGTCAATTCTAATAGTAAAAATAAAAATAACAATAATTATAGTAGGATCGATGATAACAACAATAATAATAAGGACAATAATAATAACCATAACAATAAAAATATCAATAATGGCATTGGTACAAATGATAGCAAGCAAAACAAGGTTAATACTTGTAATATCAATGATAACATTAATGATATTAACAACAAGAATAACGACGATATTAGAAAGAGGGGATAAATAAAAGTGGAAATAAAATCAATTTGTATATTTAAGTAAATAATGGTGGGTATATTGATAATTAAGAAAAGAACCAAAGGAAATTCTGGTTCACTTACTATACTTGCAACTAATAAAAACTATCCAAAACATTACAAACCATAGAAATATAAATTTGGAGCAGAAACGAGGCTATTTAGTCATTTTCAAGCCAGAAAGAAACATTTTATAAAAGAGAGAGAGATTCCAAAACAACAGGTAATTATTGCCATATTCTTCCAAAATTCACAAGTTTCTCAAAATTATATATATTTTATAAATTTTCATGCAATGAATCAGTTAGGAATAATGTTTTGCCACCTAATTAAGTGGCCCATAAGTTATCAAGCATTAGGGCCTACGCCCTTCAATTTACGTATGCAGCTTTAACTCAGGCTCCTCGATTAGCATGGGAGGTGTGCACCTATCTCAATGATTGCCTCAAACATCAACAGGGGCTCCCCTATCATATAATAACCGGCAAAACAATTTTACTTATAGTCTCTCCCCCTTTTTAAACTAAAATGAATTGAATTGCGGGTGCCCAACCAAATTGCTCTAAAGGTTTATTTTACTATATGCGGATGTATGTATTAGGTTTGGGCTTATTTTTCAAAATTGTTTTCTATGTTTTCTATTTTATGCAAGGGATTAGTGAATAACTCTCTTCCTACCAAGCTTGATGGTAGCAAGAAATAAAGGAAGCCTGTGTGTTTTGGTAGAGGACGACCGTAGATTCTCACAGTGTTCTTTTCGGATTAGATTCAAGATTGGAATAAGCTTAGAACGCTTGTTGATGTGCATTTAGAATGAGCATGCCTAATGTTAGGTGCTAGAAAGCCCCCACTAAGTTGTATTTTGGCTTGCTAGTTAATGTGTAGTATGAAATCTACTAATGCTATAAACTAGGTTTCTCTAAAACTTGTTGAAGCATGATATGTGTGAGTATCCCAACCAAGGTCACATAGTTCTTCCATGAGCTTGTCCTACTCAGGATGGTGGTAATGCCTCCAATCACTAAGACTTTTGCTGTATAAATAATAAATTCCTAGATTAAGATAATTAGATAATTATAGATTAGGGCATTAAAAAGGTGGGAATTCGACAGTTTTGTTTGACATAGAGAGAATTCACTACTGGTACAGTAAGAATTTAAAAAGGAACTTATCAAATCAAATTCAATGGGGTTGAATGGTAAGAATGATTCAATAAGCATATGATCTTCATTGAATCAACTAAAAAAAACTGGCTCAGTTATTCCATGTATTTGGTTAAAATGAACCATAATCTAGATGAATTTAGGTTACTAAAGGAAGCGCTTATCTGGATTAGGATGTACCTAAGTATTAGCCACTTAGAGTACTGAGTTTGATTAATAATTGAGATCATTGGTTAGGGATTACAATGAATGAGTGGTTCATTGAAAAGTCACATACAATAGTTATCGTCTTACAGTGTACCTAGAGGACTACTAGATGATCTTGATAGATGAAGCCTTGACCTTAGTGGTCTTTACACTCGAGTAGATAAGCAAATTATTAGTTGACAAAATTTGGATTGATAAGAGATGTTCTCACTTCAATTGGAAACTTGTTGTATGTTGTTAGCATTAATATGTGAAAGTTTTGAGCTATTCTCACAGCCAAATGAGGTGGGTAAATGTTTACTATTACGATTGATAGTTATCTTGTGGGTTTTTCTTAATATAATTTTGATATGGAAAGATTGTAGTATTAAATTTATTATTATTAAAGTGAAAGAATTGTGATCATAATACGGCGGGATTAAATTATAGTATTTACAAGATGAGTGAATTTGTAATATGTCTTGGTTCAAGGAGCCTAGCTAAGCCAAGTAAATTAAGCACAAAAGTGAAAGATGCTAGGCTAAGTGGTTCATGGGGGTACATTCATGGTGGGGTTTGTATTTGAGAAGCCATAAACATGTATGTGACCTATGCATGAGGAGTCTAATAGGTTGGATGAACCAAATCGTAAAATTAGGATACTGTGAGTATATATGTATAGTTAAGAAATAGTTTGATGAAACTAAATAAATAAACAGAGGTAAATTACATCATGAACCATCGAGGCATATATAGATTAATATTTTTTTGACCCAACTATTTTGGGAAGATATTTTGAGGTCATCCGATTTCAGATAAATATTTTTTGGAATCAAAAGTGACCAAATTTGACTTTTTAAATTACATCAAGTACCCTAAGTTATAGATTTTTTTTTTTTTAACCACAATCCTCAAAAATTAATTTTGAAAATTTTAGCTTTGTGTATGTGATATTTTACTCATAGGTACTACTTGAAATACTCTTTCAATTGGTGTCAAAGCCATATGATCAAAAATAATTAAGATAATTATGTTAATTAGTAGTTAATTAAACTGATTAATTGTGCTTAATATTTAAATCATCACCTACCTGCCATGCTTCTAATTATTCACTCCCCAGAAGCAACCATTTCAGTAGCCCTCAATTAAATTATATCACTAATATAATTTTAGAATCAAAAGTCAAATTAGTAAAAATTTAGACTAAAGTTAAGGAGATTAAGAAGTAATTGTATGTATTCCATCTTTCTTTAGTTAGCGAAATTAGAATAGTGAAAAATCTACTTTAAGTATTAGTACTCTATCACAGCATAAATATTCTTTCCAAAAGCTAAAAAATAAAAATCCATTTCCTTTCCATGTTATAAAAAATCCAAAAAAAAAAGGTGGAGAACAATCAAATGAAAAATAATCTGAGAAGGTAGACAAAGAAGAAGATGATGGAGTATAGGCAATATAATCTTGAAAAATTACATAATATGTTTGAAAAAGAACAAAACCAGAAGAATTAAATAAAATTATGGGCGCAATAGTTGATAAACAAGATATACCATCTAATGATAATAAAGAGACAAATAATATCTAGTAAAAGAAGAAATATATTAGCAGATGAATCTAATTAAACTAGAGGAACTTAATATTATACCTTTAGAAGAGATTAGAAAGAACTTGGATAAAAAAATATGGTAAAATGATATTTGACGACGAAATTAATGAGATTGGAAAAGAACTTAACATAGATGAAATTAAGACCAATCTAGTTAACAATTTAATTCCTAAACTTGAAAGTTTGGTGAACCTTCTAGAATAAATACCTATTTTATGATACCTAGATATGTTCTAGCATGACGTGTAACTAATTTTTCATTTGGCTCTATCCCAAGAAAAACCATGATCTTTGAAGAAATCGGTCTTACTCCAATTAGCTAAACAGGTTACATCTTAAACATTGATGGAGCTTGTAATAGGGAAGAAATATTTTAGCATTAGAAAAGAGGCGTGAATAGTGTCCTAAACTTAAATACTATATGGACTGCTGGAAATTTCTTAAATTATATCAAGTATAGTTTTTCTAACACTGTAGCTGATTAGTATGATTTATTAAATGAGAACAGTAAAAATGCATTATGAATAATGGAAACACCGGCTTCGATATTCAAAAATCGATGTAAGAAAATCAAAATTGAATTCATCGAAGCTAAACTTGATTCCGAAGAAAAAGCAAGAGAATTGCAAAGAAAGATTAATAACTTAGAATTATGGGATATTAGGTATCCGAAGAAATATATTGCTTAATTTAGTCAATATTATTACAAAATTAGGCATAATGAAACCAATCTTAGAATGTTTTATGACAAATTACCATATCCAATCGATTCTATAATCAATGAAAAGTACATTGCATGGCTTGAAAAAAATCGATGACATTGATATCGTTGGTAAAAGAAATCTATTATCTAAGAAAATGGATCAATGGTCAATGTCTCAATCTCCAGAAGCCAAAGAAAATGAATTTCTAGCTTGTTGGGGTGATTTTCGCCAATAGAAAAAAGAACTAAGCGGAGAAGAAAAAGAAAATTTTATTAAAAAAAGCTTCAACAAGCAAAGGGGAGAGAAATATAAAAGAAAATATTACAAGCCCTAAAAATGAAAATTTTTTAGAAAAGCCACTTATTATCCTACTGGGAAACAAAACTGTAAGTGTTGAGTATGCAGAAAAGTAGGTAATTATGTAAAGGAATACAAAAATAGGAAGAATAACAAGCATATTGAAACTTTAAGTAGTTTAGATTATTTTGAGTTTAGCAAGGAAGAAACACTAGATCTAGCACTGAAATGCAACAAGAGAATTGTTGAAATTGTTCTAGATGATGAATATGAAGAAAATGATTATGAAGAAACTAGTCATATGGTGGAAAATAGTTTGATTAGTCTCAGTGATCTTCAAGGAGAAAACTTGATGGTAGATAATGAGAACAAAGAAGTCAAAGGAGATTGAATCCTTCTAATAGTTCAGAATGATATGATCTATAAAAATTGATCTTTCAATTGAAGAGCAAATATGCATGTGAAAAGATAGAAGGAGTTCCAAAAATCAAAAACTATGATTATCATGTAGGAGAAGTTAATCCCATTAATTGGTAAAATATCCTTAAGCATAACAAAGATAGAAAGTATAGGTATGTCCATGTTGGAAGTGTCTGAGTATAGATCACTCCATTACAATATTATGGCAAATATATTGATCTTTATGCTCTAGTTTGTGATATCAGGCATACAAAATTTAATAATCAAATTATCACAGAGATTAAAACCAATCTATGTAATGGATCAGTAGGATTCAATTGTTGACTAGGATATTATTTAAGCCTAAAAGATAGATTTGCCAAAAATTTTCTATCCCTTAAGATAAAAACATTTGGGATGGATATGAAAAGAGGAGGATATCCACTGAGGATATTTTTGAAAAATAATCTACAAACTAGATAATACTATAGATCCAAAGATTAAGGTAGCAATATAGAGGCAGAGAAATTTAAAAGTCCTACTCTTATGCCAAAAATCCAAAGTATAAAATCAAATCCTCAAGAGATAAAAATCGAGAGGTCTTGGATATCTAACTTTGCGAAATCCCATAAAAACCAATAATAAAAATATAATAAAAATTTATAAAAATGGTAAAATTACCATTAAACCTCAACAATTAAGAAGCATGAGCACAAGATTATAATAGAGAGAAGGATCTTCACCAGCTAAAGAAGAGCTTAAAGAAGATGATACAATTAGTATGACCAGCGAAATGAGTTGAATGAGTTTTGAACCCGCAAGACACAGTGACGAAAGCATGAGTCTAGATAGGAAAGTCATTGGGTGCAAACCAAGAACCGTTAGTGAACCAATCTATGAAGGTGAATTACTCAAAAATATAACTATACAGATATGCTATGAAGTCACCAATACAAATCTTAATAGCATCTATATTCTAATAAATATATGCTTCGAATGCTAGAATAGATATGAATTATGTATTTACATAGATAGTGGTTGTTCTGTGTGTTTTGAAAAACGATCATTATTTTCGAAATTTATGTGAAAAAAAGCCAAGAATCCTGTACAAGTTAGGATAGGTGATATAGCACTATGAGCCATAATGAATTAAATAAAAAGGTTCCATAGAAATAGGAGTGTAGTGCATTACTCCAGTTTTATTCTAGTTTTATAGGCTACTAACTAACCCTCTCATGATATGATAACTGGTGACAATTTTTAGAGTCTATATTCTCCAAGTACACAGACTATCAACCAAATAACATTCACAATAAATGGTCATTTAGTTCCTATTTATAAATTACATAAAGTTTACACTCATCAGAAGATTAAATTTACACGTAGTCAGCATGGTGAGAAGGTAATGCTTGCACAATATGAGATCGCACTGACAACCTCACTACTTGATTTATCCATTAAAGAGGAAATTATTGAACAATAAGAGCAATCATGTAAAGAACTCTATTCTGATAATCTCTTGAAATTTTGGGATAAAGATAAAACATTTTTAAAGATTACTTTGTTAAATCTCAACAATATTAGTCGAATCAAACAAATGTTGTCTACACACTAGGATATCCAAGAGTTTGATAAACAAATCAAAGAACTTCTAGATAAAGGATAAATCAGGAATAACAAGAGCCCTTACACCAATCTCGCTTTCATGGTAAGAAATCATGCGAAAAAAAAGGAGGGAAAAGCAAGAATAGTAATTAAATACCAAAAACTTAATGATAATATTGTATTTAATGGTTATTATATTCCTAACAAAATAATTATTTCAATAGAATTCAAGGAACTCCAAAAAGGATTGCAAAAGCAGATACTGGCAGATAAAAATGGATAAAGAAAGCATTCCTTTAACTGCTTCTAATGCCCCTCAAGGACACAATGAATAGAAAGTGATGTTATTTGGTCTAAAAATTGGCCCTCAAATACTCCAAAGAAGAATGGTTAACGTCTTTAATGATCTCAATCACTACTATCTAGTTTACATTGATGATATCATTATCTTTTCCATGACCATAGACTAGTATAAAGATGAAGTCTTAGCCATCATCCAAAGATGCATTGATCATGGTATTATCCTTGGTAACAACAAGGGCATTTATATTGAGCAAGAAATCGAGTTTTTAAGTCTAGAGATAAAAGCTGGACAAATCATCCTACAAAAGCATATTCTAAAAAAAATAAAATTTTCCCAAAAAGAGTAAAGATAGGAAGCAATTAGAAAGGTTTCTTGGATGTCTTACCTATGTTTCATATTTCGTTAAAGATTTAACTAAATTAAGAAAACCATTGTAATAGAAACTCAAAAAGAAAGTAAGTCGGACATGGACTCCTAGCGATTCAAAGATTATTCAAAACTTCAAAAAGATGTGCAAAAACTTCTTGCTCTTAATATGTCTAATGAAGGAAATGATTTCATTCTTAGATAGATGTCAGTAATGAAGATTGGAGTGCAGTACTCAAAATCAAAGAAGGAAAAAAACTCTGCAAATATTACAGTGGAAATTTTAATAAAGTTGAATGTAACTATCCTATAATGGAAAAAGAAATCTTTACAGTCATAAGGAGAATTGAAAAGTTTCTTAATCTTTTTATCCCCAAAATCTTTCTTAATCAAACTGATTGCAACGGCATACCCGGTTTTGAAAATGAATTTATCAAGCATATAAGCGCAAAAGAGACTTCTGCATTGACAATTATGGCTTAACTAGTTTTCTTTCCATATTAAACATATACAGGGACCAAAGAATTCTCTTGCAGATAGTTTAACTCATGAACTCACGAATGGTGATCATCAGAGTAGAACTCTTACCAGAAAAAGAGGAGATTCAAAATAAAATGTCACCACTACTAGAACAAGTTTCTCCTTCTATTAGAATCCATATAGATATTTTGGAATTTCATACAAAAAGTAGATCACGCTTTGGCGTGCTGTTTTCTATCTATCTAATAGTATAAATATTCAACCTTTTAGAATTACAAATGAATTGCCTAAGGTATCCTTATGATACTCAAGAAAAAATAATTTCCCACATTCAAGAAAAATAGTTCAACAAATGGTATGCAACCTGTATCAACTACTACCATAATTATTCTTATGATATTTATGAGTCATGGAGTACTACGATCTTTTTTTCTAACAAATCTAGAGTCGGTAGTGTTAGTCTCCTAGCAAATTCAATCTCTTCAACTGACCCTATCATGAAAGCCTGGGAATATGGAGTAGTAGTTTACATCATAAAAATCCCATATCCGAAGTACCTGTTCTTCTGAAGACTAAGTAAGTTCCAACAGTGCATGTTTAAAAAGATCCATTGGATTCTCACATCTCCGAATGGTCTAACAAGAGTTCCATACAATAGAAGCATGTATGTCAAAGTACACTGTGCAGTAATTGAATAAGAAAATGGAAAAGCCAAACCAACTAATTATCTTATTCAATTTTTTGATTTTGATGATCCTTATTATCAACAACAAGAATGGTTTCCAGAACATCAAGAATTAGTTAGTGATCCTGCTTTAATAAGAGTCATCATATTAAACATTTATCATCAAATGTGTGCATTAATTGAACAAGGAAGAACACTAATGCATTATAGCAACACTGCTTTCATCTATCATAATGATTTTAGTAAATATATGAAAGTAAAAGGAGCTACTTAAGAAGATGTCTTTGATTATCTCTTTGATGTTGGAGTTGGAAAATTCTTCTCAGAAAAAAGAAAGAAATATTTTTCTAAATTATTTGAAAGATGGGATCCAGAGCACCTTCAGCTTGATGAAGATTTTGACGATTATGTGGATAACGATGGACTAGAAGAAATTATTGGAGATGAAGGCATGTAGAATCTTAATATGGATAGTTAGTCTCGTCAATATTAAAAGGCTCTAAAAAGTTGTTACATTATTATTATACTATTTTATCAAGTGTCAAGCCAGTAAAATAGTGCTATCTAGTATAGCTATGTGAGAACAGCTGTAGTCTTGTGAAAATATTAGTGTGTATTGTAGCAATTAGGGCATCCTATGTAGTTCATCTCCTCTATAAAAGGAGAGGTGGGGTGATGAGAAGGGATACGGCCATTTGAGCATACTTGAGTAAAAAAGAAGTCAAGATTCTCCATTTCTCTATGAGCAAGCATCTCTGATGATCTTAGTAGCTTAAGTCCCTCTTCAATCTTTCTATTGTAATATTTCCATTTTCAAGCTTTCGATAAAAGAAGTTTTCCAGTATGAAATGTTATTCAATCGGACCTTATGCCTTTAAACACTATATTTTTTAATTAAAAATCTCACTATCCATAAAAATATTTTAAAAATTTAATTAATGACTACGGTCCCAGGTACGAAATAAAACGAATATGTGTTGTGCCTGATCTAAGGAAGGTTTGGTTTAGATTAGCATTTTCTAGAAACTAGAAGCTAGAGGATGGCCAGGTTCCTACACCAACTAAGCTCAGGTAGTGATTAAAACTCTCTCATTAAGTTTTAATTATTTTCCTAAGTATGGTGGACCTCAAATCATAGAAAATACAATATTTATGATATAAGTAGTAGATTATGATAACTAGCACCAGTAATATCTTTATAAGAAGTCCAACAATAATACAAGCTTAGTTTTGTAAAAAAAGCCCAAAAGTTTGAATATTTGCACTTTGAATCCCATTTGGGATAAAAACAGAAATTTCAATAAAGTTTGGGCCAAAAATAAAAATATTTGTCCTTCAAAAAATTGTTACCTAAACAGCAGTACTCCAAAAAACTATTACCCAAACTTAGGTAGTTCCAAAAATCATTATTCAATTTCGCTGGATCAATTAAATATTCACCCATACCACAGTGAACTAGGAAGCTAATTTTTCAACTAAAATGTTAGGGCCTAAAAGTTGAATTGGCTAAAGATTGTATCTTTTGGAGTAATGGTCATGAAAACTACGGAATAATACATATGTGACACTGGAGTTCCCTTCGAGCAGTATATCAAAGTTGGTCCAAAAGATTATGTTAGTTATTATTTAAGCACCAAGAATAGAAATGAAGGGGGGAAGAGTTTATGGTCATTCATAGGAAAACGCTTAAAGCATGTCAAAAGTGCAGTTGAACTTATAAGACCAATGTCTTGTTAGCAATGTATTAGGACTCATAAGAGTTTATTAGATGTTGATACTTTATTGATAACTCACAAAAAAAAAAAAAAGCATCGAAGGTTAAAACTTGAAAGAAAAGTATCAATTGCTGAAGGTATGTTATTGCTTATACCCTTCTAATGTGAGTAAACTTCTCAATGTATTTATAAATCCTGGTTATACGTTTTACCATTTTTTGGCCATTTGAAGGATCCATTCACTATTGTGATGATCAGGTATTATTAGGCTCTCATGTTTGATGATCCAGAGACACTTAGACAACATGGCTTGCTAGTAGTGCATTTCACTGATTACTAATTACTAATTATGGTCTAATGTTGACTACCATATGGTTCATCAGAACCTAGGATTCGGTCAGAGATCTACAAACTCAAGAATTGCTATGACTTACTAATTCACTGTTTTGGTCCTAACTTTGACAAATAAAAATAATTTACTTTCACTAATTGTTAATTTTATCTTATTGCTTATGATTTGCAAAATTAATTTAAAGTATGCTCCTGTTGGCTAGCTCTTTTAAGTTGGTTGTATTGTGTAAGGGTAACATGTGGAGCTCAGCACTCACTTTTATCTCTTGTTTTGTGTTTCATAAATAAATGGAGGAACAATTTATATCCAAGTCAAGCATACAGGTGGCACATGAAACAAATAGAACTGAGTGAGAACATTAACATCTCCTTAGCTATTGGTACTGTTTAAAAGAATTTTGGAGTGGCTAAGGCTCAAAAGACCAAACCTTAGTCGACCATCTCGATAAATGCTTTTATGTTTTTGTTTGATTTATAAAGGATTTATATAAGATTCCTTGAACTCTCTATTATGTTTTGCGCAAGCTTAAATTATGTGAATTGTACTAGTATGGATCGACTTGAAAACAAAACGAAAGAAGCCATGTTTTAAGAAGTTATTTCCTATTATTATTTTATGAATCCTATACTTTTGAGTTTAGGTCTCTATTCTAAATCTTTTTATTTTGTTAAAAGTAAAAAGGATTTTTCGTTTGAGTTCCAAGGTCATTTCCTCTTAACATGTCCTCCAGCACCTTAGCCTTGCATCCCCAAGGGGATGACAATAACCTGCCTAACTGTATTAGTGCTCCACTACCACCATATGTTTAATTAATCATCATTTGGACAATTATGTACATTAAGTTGGGGGCGTTAACATCTCTTTTTACTCAAAGACACTTTGTTTATAGAGGACTTAACTCTTGAGCCTTCATACTTTACCCGATCGTTCGATCACCAAAAGCCTTAGCCTTACCAAAAAGGCACTCCTGGCGTAAAATTCATAAAGCCAGACATTGTCTAGAACTACATTTTTTTAATTCTGATCTAGATACATTGGTAATCTTTCAAGGTGCAGTCATTTCACCTAGTTTTACTTAAGACTCTTCACAAATAAGAGCGAAATTCACCAAAGTAATTTGGTTTTTTTAAGGACTCATGAAATGTTCCTTTACTAAACTTATCTTTTTAAGACCTAGAGAGCATTACCTTGACCTTACCTTCTGCCACTTTCTACATAACATTTATCTCTTGTCACCACAACAAAAATCCTTTTGAGTTAACATCATTGAATACAGTCTTAAAATTAGAATTGAATATAAATATACATTTGTAAGATGATACCTTTACTAACAAGGCCATAACAGCCCACGTAAAGGAAATCAACTTAATTAACCAAGTCATGACCACTTTGAAGGGAAAAAAAGCTCCTTTTGATTGAGACCACTCGTCCTCTACCACTTATACTTGCCCTTATTACTTAAGTTATACCTAACCAATTCTCAATGACTTTGTCCTTACACTACCTCCCTTTACCTAGCCAGCTTGATCTTCCCTTTCCAGCCTGACCTACTTTGCCTTCACTCGTCTATTTGGTTCGACCTCATCTCCACCTTATGCCTTAGAGCTGTCCTTACCTCGCCTCTCCTCCCAGACATAACTGACCTTCATGATCATGTCTAACACAAACTAGTAATAGTATTGCATCATATTTTTGTGTATACATCTATCATACATTGCATCATGCATTCATACTTGCATTCTTACACACATAAATCAGCATAATTGCACTCACAGACTCCACCCTCGCTTCCCCTCACCATATCTGTATGTAAATGTTATAATAGACTTCTTCATATCATAGGCTTTTATACATACTTAGACTCGGCCTTGGATATACGTGATCGGCCTTTCTTCTCATCTACCATCTAGACAAGTGACTTAGAAACAAGTGAACACTTGAAAGAAATACTTTCCCCACCACAAGCAAACTGAGGCACCCACTTTAATTTGTGAAATATGCATGAACGCTACTACCTATCCATCCTATATACCTATGTACTAGGGTTTATATACTACATACCAGGATCCACATACATAACTCAACATAAAGGGTCTTATACCCGATACATTGGATTCATATATAAAATGCAACATAAAGGGTTGTGTATCGCCACATATCAGGATTCACATACATAGCCCAACATAAAGGGTCCTATATGCCCACATGTTAGAATTTATAAGGATCCTATATCCTCACATATTTGGAATTACACACAAAATTCTATGGCCTGAGATACCAGAATCCACATATGTAGCTCAATATAAAGGATCCTATAACCCAATGTACCGAGATTTACATATAACACTCCATGCATCATTAGACAGGTTTTACATAAACACCCTAACATATAGCATCATAGGATGTACAACACAATTTCATACATATCTAGCCTTATATACATATCCAAATATATTAAGATTTGTATGATTTCATGTCCTAAGCGATTATCAAGATTTCTCAATTTGTTACACAAGCACTACACACCTACATCACACGCTTTTCTTTGTAAACAAATGTACTTACAAAAATATTAGATTATACCTATTGCACAACATCATTATCGATTTGGATTCGCGTTTCCTCAACACACTAGGGGATATATGAACACTTGTTTGCATCTTTGTATGATTTCGCATATTTTACCTTTACCCTACCCTGTCTTAGCACAAGTGGAGGCTTTACCTCTTTCCCCCAAGGTTAAGCAGGTCTAAAGATCTCTAAGAGGGCCTTCCCCTCTTTCATTGCATGTCTTACATGCTCATATGTTGTATGTCTTTTATGCTCATCTACATCCATGCTTCCGCGACACATCAGCTATTACCTAAGCTTCTACTACATTCTGCATGACAGGACATAATTTGCCCTTCGCCCTACTTGGCTTCTTTAGTAACTCGAACCTAACCTATATTAATTACTTTTGTTAATTTCAATTTAATAAAATTGAGTTGAGCAATTTAATTTGACATTTGAAATATTTATAAAATTGCAGCGACAAAATGGCCTCGGAATAAGGTCCAATAACGCTTCATATAAATTCATTCAATACCTATAAGTAGATATAAAATAGCATATCTATATGATTAAAAGTGATCTTTTCCATAGAAGATAATAATTAGGAATACTTATTAGAATTTATTTACCTATGCTATGTAAATAAAATAATAATGTGAATAAATGAATAAAAATGAATACAAATATGCATATTAATCAATGTGGTTGAAATTCATAATTTTTCTAAACCATTGGCGGAACTACTGAAAGCAGAATGGGAAGAAAATGAATGTGGAATTGATGGATGCTACTAATCGAAATAACAATGGTGTAAATGTTAGCCCAAATATTGGCAAGGTAGAAAAAGAAATTTGGAAAAAAAAAGCAGAAAGAAAATGTAATAAAAGAAAATGGGCTAAAAATAGCTGGATCTTAAGGGAATAAAAAAATTATTTCTTAAGCTTTCTCCTACCCAAAACCCACGCACAACCCCTTTTGCTTCCCAGCTCGTCCTTGCCCTTGTTCTGCCAATGCGGCCCCCCTTAACTTTGCAGCCGCCGACCATCGCGCTGCCATTCGTTGCTTGTGGATAGCAAGTTATTATGATTAGATTAGATTAGTTACTAAATATGTTTTCTTTAATTAGATTAGTGCCAATTTGTCTGAATTTAAAGTTATTATGATAATTTATGGGGTTGGATGGCAAGTTGCTTATGGGTATCTATGGAAGAATGGGTTTGAGTATGGGTTATGAAATTGAGTTCATATGAGTTGACTGAGTTAAAATTTAAGGGTTTTGTTGAGTTTTGAACGAAATTAAAGGTTGCCTGCATGGGTGTTGAATCATTGTCATGAAAGGGGTTGAGGTAGAGCTGAGGCTGAAGATCGAGAAAGGAGGAAAGAAGCTATTTTTGGGATTTTTAAACTAGTTAATTATATATGAATTTTGGCGTGTACATTTAGCGAGATTGAATAGTCTATTAATTTGAAATATGTGTAGTAATATTGACTCAAAGTAATTGTCAAGCTTGATTTTTGTGGATTAATCAAAGTACTGAAGTTAATGGATTAGGATTTTTGTAATGATGAGTTAAGTGTTAATGTAACCTAAAAGGATAAGTGAGGCTTGATTCATGCCTAAGTGAGTTCAGAATGATATGTCACTTGCAACTCAAACAAATAAAGGGAAATCAAACTTCAATTGAGATTTGTAAACACACACCTCCTCAATTTGATCTCGAGAATGTGTACATCATACTAAAAGACAGGATACTTATGAATTGGACACTTATAAAGTAACTGCATTTTGCTAGGAAACTATTAATATATGGAGGAAAGAAATTAAAATAATAACAATAACTTTAAAAATATAATATTATCAATACTAATAATAAAACTAATACTAACATTAACACTAACAATCACTACAAGAAAGCGCATGGTTAGAGACCGAAAATTTTCGGTCTCCAAAATAAAAGAATTCGGTCTCAATATGTTTTCAGAGACCGAATTGAGACCAAAAAGGGGCCGGTCTCAAAATCATTGGTCGCAAATTTAAATTGGAGACCAAATTTTCCGGTTTGGTCTCCACTAGAGACCGCGCCTTGAGATCAAATAAATTTGGTCTCCAATCGAGACTGGGCCTCACGCGGTCTCACTTGGAGACCAAATTTAGCGGTCTCCTTTTGAGACCAGCAGACCCAGTCTCCACTAGAGACCAAATTAATTTGGTCTCTAACTGAGACCACAGAAATTTGGTCTCTAATAGAGACCAAAAATTTCGGTCTCCAGTGGAGACCACCTACCATTCGGTCTCTGACTGAGACCGGAATTTGGGCGACCAACCATTTTGATTTTTTGAGACCACCACGCCCAGTTCGATCTCCACTGGAGACCGATTTATTTCGGTCTCTAAAATATTTTTTAAAAAAAAAATTTGGCTTGTTTTTTCACCTGAACCTGCAGTTTATATTTTTTTCTCAAATGCTACAATTGGTACAACATTTTTGGACGGAAAAAGTGCCACTATATATGGCAAAATCTAAATTACATCCCAAATGTCATTGATACAGCAATTATACACCAAAAAATTCCACAACCTAAATATAAATATTTACAACCCAATGTACGTACTTGTGACGCACCTGACATGTGGTACGTACCGAAGCCTACGAGGACGATTGAGGGTTGTCTGCACGACTAGGGTGGCCAAGGAGCGCCGAGAAGCTGTCAAACCGAGCATTTAACTCCAGCAATCCTATTCTTTGGTCATCCAACTACTTCTTTGCAGCTTCCAACTCCTCCCTCGTACTACTCAACTCCACCCTAGTACTCCTCAACTCCTCCTCTGTCGAATGTAGTCGAGCTTTAGTGGTCTGCAACTCATTCTGTGTCGTATGCAATTGATCCTGGAGCTGCGTAACTAATGGAGAGGAATATGCAGAAGAACTGCTGCAGCTAGTATGCCTAGATGTCGTCGGTCTCTCAAACATAGCAGGACCCTCTCTTCCAAGTCCGTATATGGTGCCCTTCTCACTCCAGCCACCACTTGCCTTGAAGAACAGGTGATCATCTGCAGCTGAACCCACTTGCACATCAGTTCCTACTTTCAGTTGCTCATATTTGTCCTGCATCAGTGGGATGAATTGAAACAGTCCTTCAAAAAAGGGAAAATAAACGACATTTCTGGGAAGAAACGGACAGAGTTCCCCCTAAAAGTTGACAATATCCCAGGCTTATAGCCATAATTTATACCCTGCAATACATAAAAACCACATAACACGTTCGCACGCTCAACGGGCCACACGCCCGGAGTACACCAAATACACATCTCAACGGATCACACATCCGGAGTATATCACCTCACGTGACAATGAGAAAACCACAATTCCAAGCAACTTCTATAAATATAACTGAAGGAAGGGGATCAAGTGAGCTGGGTGGTAAGAGAAGTCCAAATGTACATATCAAACATATCTATCATGTAGTACTTACATAAACACTCTGCGCGTGAGCATCGCACCAAATCCGTTGACCACTCTCATCAACCTTTGAATGAGTGGTCGCAAACAATTCAGCTGCAGAAGGTCTTCTTCCCAATTGCTTCGCCTAACAGATAGTAGTATATATATGTTTACATGAGTAGCCTTGCGAAATTAAATTAAGGTATTCCTGTCAAGTGTTTTAGATATTCATACCGGTCTGTCTGCCCACATTGTCGCTGATATTGACCCCTGGCTGTGCCCAATCTTTGCCTTCGGTCCCTCTGTCTTGTTCTTCGTGTTTCTCTCAGACCGCTTCTTGAATTCCTCATCACTTTCCCTCTTGTGTCGCAATGACGCGCGAAGATCATCCGTCATCCAAGTAATGAACTTGTCCGGAGAGCCCCTCGCGACCTTGTTCACTATGTCTTTCACCCTTACACGCACCTTCTGTTGCCATTCTCTTCTGACTAAAGCCTCGTGCTCGGGATCCCATATGAATCGTTGCTGCATGGGAAATTCCAAATAATACCATATAATATGATTGCATTGTGTTAGTTTTCCAAAAAACTCAGTTGTGGTCGGTTTTTTTTCACGTAACTCATAATATGTGCTCATGTTTAACACATACTAACAAAAAACACCAACATGAGGATAGATGACATACTTATTGGCTAAAAGATTGCATCAGCGACATATATATTTAGTGTACGTTAAATATAGGTGAATGTACAATTATTTGCATGCAGTCATATTTCTGGAAAGAAACAGATAGAGTTCCGCCTAGCAATTGACAATATCCGAGCCTTTAATACATACATTATCGTAGAAAAAACATACATACACGTAAGTAAGATAATCTCACGCTCAACGGGCCACACGCCCGGAGTACAGAAAGTACACATCTCCACGGATCACACATCCAAAAAATTTTGGAAAACAATTCATTTCTGGGAAGAAACGGACAGAGTTCCGCCTAAAAGTTGACCATATGCCAGGCTTAAAGCCATACAATACTCCCCTGCAGTACCTATAAATCATCGTCTTCATCTGCTAACCCGCCGTGCCATTCATCTCCATCTCCACCATCGATGGCATCTACCTCATCGTCGAAAACATCATCTATGTCATTTTCCTCTAGTGGTCTGATGTCGACATCATCGTCTACGTCAATATCGCCTAAATTAGGCAGGTTTTCATTTTCATCTATTTGGAACGGTGTGTCCTCTTCCGGGGCATCTATTATTGACCTTGGTTTCATTTTTAACACTGCCCACCAGTCCTTTTTACTGTTATCTTTCATAGGATAAGGCATGAAGCACACTTGCGTGACTTGACTTGCAAGGACAAATGGATCGTACTTGGGATATCTCTTCGTGTGATTTACATCGACCAATTTGTATGTACATGGATAACAACACCATTAATGCAGCCAAACCACTCACACTTAAACAAGATCGTCTTATATGAACGAATATCCCTAACATACTCTAACTCAATTACATCCTGCAGAATGCCATAATATTCCTGCCAATCTGTCCCTTTCACGCAAACACCGTAATTCATTGTTGACTTACTTTTTCCATATTCATATGAATGGAAGTTGAAGCCATTCATGTAATAATGATCCCAACGACGAACATGTCTTTTAGGACCATACGCAAGTGCTCTCACAACATCATTGTCACGTTGGAGTGTAACACCTACATGGCCGTTATATCTAGAAATGGTCAAATAAGTTGTCATTATAATGCGTTCGCTGTGTAAGAAAATCACATAGGACAAAATACGTACATACGATTTGAACCATTCTGGAAATCTATCCTGAAATGTTAACCACACATCCTCCACCCGAACACGGGGGTTTTGTTGGCTCATCTCCAACGCAAATATCCTACACAGTGTCATGAGAACATCATACACATGTTCACTGTATGCAACGTTTGTTCCATATGTATTACAAAAACGTACCTTTCATATTCGCCCAACAATCCACAGTTCGATAGCACATATATATGCGCCAATTGATGATCCAAATGATCTAAGAACCGAACACTACCCTCATTCGGGGCATATCCCACGTTCCAGGAGAAAATATCTGGAAGTTTGGCATCAGTTTTGTCCTGATCTGTTGAACTAACTGTATAAAGTTTTGATGATAACAAATCCAAGTGTAGCATACTTGCTTGAGTAATGTTGTTCCAAACAAGCTCTCCAAACAGGTCCTACACAGTTGTTTGTATTGATCCTACTTACCTGTTCTGTCTACTAAATGTTGAGAACAAGTTTTAAGAACAGGTTCCAAGCTTCAGTGACACAAAGATCAGCACACAACAAATCTCGACAACAGCTGACTAAGTCTTAAAGACCAAGTTCCTACATTCAGCGATACAAGATCACCCGAGTAATCAAGGTGACCAAGGTGTTTGGAGATGCACATCCATCCTCGACAAGATGACTAATTCTTATAACAAGAAGTCTCGATTTGATTTAGGTTTTATCTTTTGGATTCTTGTTAATATGCCAATCTTGAAAGTCTCAATCTAACACTTCTTGAAATGGTTTTCGAGATTTGCTTCAGAACACCGTTTTCAAGCAACCCTACAAACAGGGTGCCTAAGGTGTTCCTGAAACTGCAGCGGCCACATCCGTTTTACCTGAAAATTTCTTTTGGTTGGCTGGCTGCTCTAAGAATCCTTTTATGAAATCCTAGGCTGATTAGTTAAGTCCTAAAAAGATTATTATTTATTATATATATGTAGCAGATTGCAAAACCATTTTTGCTAGAGATTTTTTTCAAAATCCGAAAAATCTTTATTCCTTATTTTTAGGCCATGATTGATTCAAATTTTGAAACCAAGATTTTTATTTTTTTGGGCTAAATTACATGGCTATATTAAGTGGTAATCAGTTTTTATCCCGTGAGTATCAAATCCCTATATTTTAGGAGAATCTTATCTTCTTTGTTCCTAGCCATTGGAAATCTGAAGAAATCTTCTAAACTGCTAAAATCAGAAGATTTTTTCTATCTTTTTTGAACGAGTTAGCCGTTGGGTTTGCTTGCTTAAATAAGAAAATCTTTTCACTCCTTTCGGCAGAGATACACAAGGAAAAAATCGGTTTCTTTCACAAACACATTGAGATTTCTGGAGCTATATTTTAAAAGAAAAAACCGTGACAAGATTGTGCAAAAATTGAGCTTTCAAAACTATTGGCATACTAGGACTTCATTGTACCTTACATCTGCTTAAGTCAGAAGCACCCCAGTAAGGTGTTTTGCATCCTTGATCTCAGATCAAAAGTGAGTGAGTGTGTCCTTAGTCGTGTGGACTTTGGACGTGTCCAATCTAGAGAGATTTGGACGTGGTGTAACCTGTCTTAGAGAAGAAGGTTACGTGGGTTACAAGTTGTAACAAGGAGTGTTACTTTTGTAACGTGTTCAGCCCGTTAGTGAAGTGGTTAAATCCTACACGAGGTAGGTCGTGGTTTTTCACACCTCAGTTGGGCTAGAGGTGTTTTCCATGTAAAAATTGTGTATGCTTTATTTCCGCATTTATCTACTTGATTTTCGCTTCTGAACTAATTGGGAACAGCCGCTGCAAACAAGCCCCAAGACTGTTCGTCATTCAGAAACAGTCTCTTCAATCAGGGTCTGAGGTTGTTTGTCAGTAAATAGGCAAAAATCGGACACCACAATTCACCCCCTCTCTTGTGGTCGTGTACTCTTAGAATTCAACAAGTGGTATCAGAGCAGGTTCTCTTCTAAAAGGTTAACACCTTGAGAGATTCTGAAAATGAGTACACTACAAGGCATACTTGAGGGCCAATCCATCACTCGACTACCTTATTTCAATGGCCAACACTACAGTTGGTGGAAGAACAGGATGGAGAACTATATACAAGCTGAAGATTACGAGTAATGGATGCTCATCAAGAACGGGCCCCTTGTTCCCACGAAAGTTCTTGAAGATGGAAAAAAGGTTCCCAAAGATCCTACTGAATATGATGCTGAGGATTACAAGAAAATAGAAAAGAATGCCAAGGCCAAGAAACTTCTCTATTTTGGCCTAGGACTCGATGAATATACTCGCATCTCAGAATGTGAGTCAGCTCAAGAAATATGAAATGCTTTACAAGTAGCTCATAAAGGAACAAGTCAAGTCAAACAATCACACATTGAGTTACTCATGAGACAATACAAGTTGTTTGATATGGGTGATCGTGAGAATGTGATGGATATGTATGCCCGCTTCACTCACATAACAAACGAGTTAAAATCCCTGGGAAAATCCTTCACTACTGAAGAGTTAGTAAGGAAAATTCTAAGGATTTTGCCTCGATCATGGGAAGCCAAGGTAACAGCCATCCAAGAAGCCAAAGACATGAACAAGATCACCCTGGACGAGTTGATTGGTAATCTCCAAACATACGAACTGAGAAAAAATTCTCAACAGAAAGAGGAGATGAAGAAAGATCGAGGATTTGCCTTAAAAGCACAAGAAGATGATGATTCTGATCTTGAGGAAGAAGAGATGGCTATGATGACTCAAAAGTTCAAGAAATTCTTCAAGAAAGTCAAAGAAAACAACAAAAGGAAGGATTTCAACAAAACCAGAAACACCCCCCGAGAACAGTTTACTGGGTGTTTCAAATGTGGCAAAACAGACCACATAGTGAAAAACTGTCCCTTACTTCGAGAAGAGCAAGAGCACGAACACCCCAGGAAACAAGGTAGAAAACAAGCTGCAAACAGTTCTGGGAAACGATTCTCGAAAGCAATGCTGGCTGCCTGAGGTGACTCCTCTGAAGATGAAGAAGAGTCCGAAACTGATGAAGGTGCTGTAGCTCTCATGGCACAAAGTGACACGAATTCAGATTATGAGTCAACAAACAGCCTTACTGATCTCAAGAACAAGGCTGAAGTGAGAGAGAACAACCCAGCAATCAACCCAGCAAACAGCCTAGGGAACAACCTTGAAAACAAGCAGCTGTGGTATGTTGATAGTGGATGTTCGAGGCATATGACCGGCGAAAAATCCAGCTTTCTCTCACTTACAGCTTCGAATGGTGGGAGTGTGGCGTTTGGAAACGGCAAGTCTGGGACAATTGTCGGTATAGGTAGGGTTGGTGAGTCCCATTCCCACTTAATTGATAATGTCTATCTAGTTGATGGCTTAAAGCACAATCTGCTTAGTGTGTCCCAACTGTGTGACAAGAACAACCTAGTAGTGTTCTCACCAACACGTTGCTTGGTTGTAAACTCAAACACAGGAGATGTCGTGTTAAG
The DNA here is from genome assembly GCA_029747015.1 of Carnegiea gigantea. Taxonomy (NCBI): domain Eukaryota; kingdom Viridiplantae; phylum Streptophyta; class Magnoliopsida; order Caryophyllales; family Cactaceae; genus Carnegiea; species Carnegiea gigantea. Next base: position 216,233 of record JAKOGI010001177.1, read on the forward strand.
GAGGAAACGTCACAAAAATGTTTACAAAGTATGTATGTCCACACTTCCCCAAAACAATCTGACTTGTTTGAGTGCTTTAAATGATGATATAATGCTCTGGCACAAGAGACTAGGTCATGGAAGTCTCACTCTTTTGAACAAACTTGTTTCCAAAGACCTAGTTGTTGGACTACCTTCCATCAACTTCAATGATGACAAGGTTTGTGAAGCTTGTGCAAAAGACAAACAAGTCAGATCGTCTTTTAAATCAAAAAATTGTGTTAGCACCACCCGACCTCTCGAAATGTTACACACTGATCTATGTGGTCCTATGAGGATAGCAAGTAGAGGTGGGAAGAGGTATGTGCTGGTTGTAGTGGATGATTACTCTCGATTTACTTGGACCCTGTTCTTGGCATCCAAGGATGAAACTTTTGAGAATTTTATTGCCTTTCTCAAAAGGGTTGAAAGGAAAATAGTATACTCTTTAGTTAGTTTAAGGTCTGATCATGGTACTGAATTTAAAAATGCAAGCTTTACAAACTATTGTAATGCACATGGTGTTGATCATAACTTCTCAGCCCCAAGAACACCCCAACAGAACGGGGTGGTTGAGCGCAAAAATCGCACCCTAGAAGACATGACTAGAACAATGCTTATTACTAGTGGTCTTCCTAGGAACTTTTGGGCAGAAGCTTTGAACACATCATGCTACATTATAAATAGATGCATGATTAGACCTATTTTGAACAAAACTCCCTATGAACTTTTCAAAGGTAGAAAGCCCAACATCATGCATTTAAGAACATTCGGTTGTAGGTGTTTTGTGCATAACAATGGGAAGGATGCCTTAGGGAAGTTTGATCTTAGGAGTGATGAGGCAATATTTCTCAGTTATTCCTCACATAGTAAGGCATACAAAGTGTTTAACAAAAGAACCTTGTGCGTTGAGGAAAGTGTGCATGTGCTTTTTGATGAATCTAACTCGTTGAGCAAGAATGATGCACAGGAGGAAGGATTTGAATTAGGTCTTGTTCAAAAAGAAGTGTTGCACCAAGATGAACAAGGTAAGAACACCGTGGAGAAAACGGGTTCTGAACCTGTTCCTCAGAATGGCAGGTAAGGTGAGGACCAAACAGGGGGAAGCAATGTTGAACCCTGTTCGGGACAACACCAGCCCAGTTCCTCAGGAACCGGCCTGCAAACAGATGCAGGAACTGGCTCAGGAGCTGTTTCTGAACCTGATTCTTCAAGCATCCAAGCCATAGTAGAAAGTGTGTCTGTGGATCCCCTAACTTCACGACCTTGGAAGCATCATCGTTCACACCCCCTTGATCAAATCTTGTCTGATATAAATACTGGGGTGCAAACGAGATCTAAGCTTAAGAATTTTTGTGCTTTCTATGCATTTCTCTCTAACATTGAGCCAAAGAATGTCAATGAAGCTCTTGCAGATGCAGATTGGGTCACAGCAATGCAAGAAGAGCTTCACCAATTTGAAAGGAACAAGGTATGGCACCTTGTACCCCAGCCTGCAGATAGAACAATCATTGGAACCAAGTGGGTGTTTCGGAACAAGCTGGACGAGTCCGGAACAGTCACTAGGAACAAGGCACGGCTGGTGGTTCAAGGCTACAATCAGGAAGAAGGGATCGATTATGAAGAAACCTTCGCACCTGTTGCTAGGATTGAGGCTATTCGTATCCTAATAGCCTTTGCAGCTCATATGGAGATCAAGCTATATCAAATGGATGTCAAAAGTGCATTCCTAAACGGATACCTTAAAGAAGAGGTGTATGTCAAACAACCCCCTGGTTTTGAAAACAGTGAATTTCCAAACCATGTTTTTCAACTTGACAAAGCTCTTTATGGTCTAAAACAAGCTCCTAGAGCTTGGTATGAACGATTGTCAAGCTTTTTACTTGAAAATGATTTTAGAAGAGGCAAGGTAGATAATACCTTGTTTCTAAAATCTAAGGGGAAACATCTGTTGATTGTCCAAGTATATGTTGATGACATCATATTTGGGGCAACTCATCATGATTTATGCAATGAATTTTCAAAAATGATGAGGAGTGAGTTTGAAATGAGCATGATGGGTGAGCTTAACTTCTTCTTAGGCTTACAGATCAAGCAAACTTCAAACGGCACCATGATCCATCAACAAAAGTATATTAAGGAACTACTTAAGCGCTTTGGAATGGAGTCGGCCAAGCCCATTGATACTCCCATTTCGCCTTCTACCAGGTTGGTAATGGATGATGGGAGTCCCTCAGTTGAGGAGAAACTCTATAGGGGCATGATAGGGTCACTCTTATACCTTACCGCTAGTAGGCCCGACATTATTTTCAGTGTTGGTTTATGTGCCCGTTTTCAGTCTAATCCTAAAGAAACTCACCTTAAGGCTGTTAAACGGATACTAAGCTATTTAAAACATACACTTGATTTAGCTCTATGGTATCCTAGAGGTTGCAATTTTGATCTTATTGGATATGCTGATGCTGACTATGCAGGCTTCCTGGTTGATAGAAAAAGCACCACAGGTATAGCTCATTTCCTTGAACCTTGTTTGGTATCTTGGGCAACTAAGAAACAACATTCAGTTGCCATGTCCACAGCAGAAGCTGAATATGTTGCAGCTGCTTCATGTTGTGCTCAATTACTGTGGATAAGACAACAACTCAAAGACTTTTGTGTTGACACTGGATGCATACCTATTTTTTGTGATAACACAAGTGCAATTAATATTGCCAAAAATCCGTGTCAACATAAAAGAACTAAACATATTGACATACGTCATCATTTCTTAAGAGACAATGTTGAAAAAGGGTTGATCTCAATGAATTTTTGTGCCACAGAAAACCAAATTGCTGATATATTCACCAAGGCGCTAAGTAGAGATCAATTTGAGAAAAATAGACTTGAACTAGGTTTGATTGAAACAACCTAAGTACCCTGTTCTCTCCCCCTGTTTGTAACTTCCATAGGTTGAAGGTACAATGTGTTTAATAAAAATTGTTTGCAATCAATTCTGTGCTATTTTAGTATATGTGCATTATTTGCAGCTGCTGGCATCCGTTTAAATTTAATATAATTGCCTTTATTATCTTGTTACCGTTGAATCTCCTCTAAGATCAAGTAGCAAGAACAGGTACGCTCCTTGATTGTTAGTATGTGAAACAAGTTGTGTCTAGCCTTTAAATTTTCCTCCTTCTTGAGGCATGCGCGGGCGGCTAGTAATGATCTACCCGTTGTACCCTCGCAAAAGAAAGACCTCTACTACTCTAGTCTCAAAATCAGCTAAACCCGAGACTGCTTCTTCTGTTCCTCCCCCCAAAAGAGCCAAAAAGTCTACTGCCTCTCCTGTTTCTACCAAGATTGCGCATCTGCTTAAGCGCAATGTAGTTAGGGGGAAGATAGTGAGAGTTCAATTTTTTGAGGAACAGGGGTTGGGGGTGTTCCTATAGAAGCTGCGTGCCCATAACTGGCTAGATCTCTTCACGAACACCCAGCTGGGGTATTCTGTACCAGAATTGGCTGAGTTCTATGCCAATTGTGCTGTCACCGAAGGGGTGGTGACAAGTAAAATTGGTGATACACAGGTGCAATTTGATGCACAAACTCTGGGTACGATTTTGGGTGTTCCCTCACTTGGCTTTGATGTGTATGTGAGGGAGGATAAGTCTGTCCTAGGGACAGCCAGGCTGCTGGAGCTTTCACAGCGGTTGAGTCAAAACCAGGGCCTACAAACACCCACATCCGTGAAGAAGGGTGAGATGACCTCTCTGCACCAACTGCTCTTTATGTTTGTCATAAAGAACATCATCCCAAGAGGTCAAGGTAGAAACCAGGCTGATGCTCTTGATCAGTGCCTGGTGGATCTTTTGGATAGGGAGGAACCCATCAACCTTCCTGTTCTTATGATCCGCCATATTGGGCGTATTGCAAACACCACCCGGGCACATGATCTTGGGTATGGTTTTCTACTGACGAGGGTTTTTGAGAACTTTGAAATAGAGCTCAAAAGGACGGTGGCTGCTTAAGTGATTGATGAGATAGAGAGTGACACCCTCATGAGGTGTGGATATACTCTGGCTGAGGGCTCGGTCTCCAAACAGGGGAGCCGAACACCCAGACCTCCTGTTTCTGGGAGGTCATCAGTCAAGTTGAGGCTATTTTAGAGGATAACTCCCGCCTCAAGTATGAGCTCACAGCCGTTAAGGCTGCCCTGGAAGAAGAGAAGGCGCTATCTGCCAAGCGTCATGAAGATCTCCTTGCCCTTCTCTCCTCCCTCGCTACCAAACTCCCTCGTCCGCAGCCATAATCACCCCTTGTAACCTGTTCTCATCGGATGTTTCCTAGAGTTCTCTTCCCTGTCTCTTTCTGTGTTTCATTTTTTTGTATCGCACCTTCTGGACTTTCAATGACATATCTGGTTCTGTTATATCTTGCTTATCTCTTGCTATGTCTTATGTGATTCACTGGCAAACACCTTGTTCTGCCTGTTGTTTGTGCCTTTTTAATGATGCCAAAAGGGGGAAGATAAGTGGACCATTGACCTAGGTTGAGTTGAACGGTTGAGTCATTAGTCTTTATACTTACATATGTTTTTTGACTTGACCTAGCACCTGTGTGGATATATATCAGCACTCAAGGCACTTACGAAAATAAAATCTTTTTCTTGTCAATATGGTCACTTGGTTTGTCATCATCAAAAAGGGGGAAATTGTTGAACTAACTGTATAAAGTTTTGATGATAACAAATCCAAGTGTAGCATACTTGCTTGAGTAATGTTGTTCCAAACAAGCTCTCCAAACAGGTCCTACACAGTTGTTTGTATTGATCCTACTTACCTGTTCTGTCTACTAAATGTTGAGAACAAGTTTTAAGAACAGGTTCCAAGCTTCAGTGACACAAAGATCAGCACACAACAAATCTCGACAACAGCTGACTAAGTCTTAAAGACCAAGTTCCTACATTCAGCGATACAAGATCACCCGAGTAATCAAGGTGACCAAGGTGTTTGGAGTTGCACATCCATCCTCGACAAGATGGCTAATTCTTACAACAAGAAGTCTCGATTTGATTTAGGTTTTATCTTTTGGATTCTTGTTAATATGCCAATCTTGAAAGTCTCAATCTAACACTTCTTGAAACGGTTTTCGAGATTTGCTTCAGAACACCATTTCCAAACAACCCTGCAAACAGGGTGCCTAGGGTGTTCCTGAAACTGCAGCAGCCACATCCGTTTTACCTGAAAATTTCTTTTGGTTGGCTGGCTGCTCTAAGAATCCTTTTATGAAATCCTAGGCTGATTAGTTAAGTCCTAAAAAGATTATTATTTATTATATATATGTAGCAGATTGCAAAACCATTTTTGCTAGAGATTTTTTTCAAAATCCAAAAAATCTTTATTCCTTACTTTTAGGCCATGATTGATTCAAATTTTGAAACCAAGATTTTTATCCTTTTTGGGCTAAATTACACGACTATATTAAGTGGCTAATCAGTTTTTATCTCGTGAGTACCAAATCCCTATATTTTAGGAGAATCTTATCTTCTTTGTTCCTAGCCGTTGGAAATCTGAAGAAATCTTCTAAGCTGCTAAAATCAAAAGATTTTTTCTATCTTTTTTGAAGGAGTTAGCCGTTGGGTTTGCTTTCTTAAATAAGAAAATCTTTTCACTCCTTTCGGCAGAGATACACAAGGGAAAAATCGGTTTCTTTCACAAACACATTGAGATTTCTGGAGCTACATTTTAAAAGAAAAAACCGTGACAAGATTGTGCAAAAATTGAGCTTTCAAAACTACTGGCATACTAGGACTTCATTGTACCTTACATATGCTTAAGTCAGAAGCATCCCAATAAGGTGTTTTGTATCCTTGATCTCAGATCAAAAGTGAGTGAGTGTGTCCTTAGTCGTGTGGACTTTGGACGTGTCCAATCTAGAGAGATTTGGACGTGGTGTAACCTGTCTTAGAGGAGAAGGTTACGTGGGTTACAAGTTGTAACAAGGATTGTTACTTTTGTAACGTGTTCAGCCCGTTAGTAAAGTGGTTAAATCCTACACGAGGTAGGTCGTGGTTTTTCACACCTCAGTTGGGCTAGAGGTGTTTTCCATATAAAAATTGTGTATGCTTTATTTTCGCATTTATCTACTTGATTTTCGTTTCTGAACCAATTGGGAACAGCCGCTGCAAACAAGGCCCAAGACTGTTCGTCATTCAGAAACAGTCTCTGCAATCAGGGTCTAAGGCTGTTTGTCAGTAAATAGGCGAAAATCGGACACCACAATTCACCGCCCCTCTTGTGGTCGTGTACTCTTAGAATTCAACATGATCAATGTTCATAACGTTTCTGGGCAAATCTCGTGCCCTAACATCAACACTGTCATCAAAATAGTTGACAATGAAGTTCGTGATCTCATCCATTAAGTACGCATAGGAAATTGAAGGCTCCACACGTGCTTTGTTGCCCAGTTTTCGCTTTGGGTGATGAAGGAACCTGTAATCAAATAATTAGAAACATCACTTATGTACGGAACTGCTGACATGAATTCAATGAAACATAGCATACCTTTCCTTTTGGATTCTTTGGACCGGGAATGAGCAGAGATTACAGGTATAATTGTCTAATTTAAATCTCCCAACAAAGAACCCCCATTCAAAAATTGTAAACAACAAGATACTACGTCAACACATACAAGATATTGTAAGGATTAAACAATCATATTAAACACTGAGGGAGTTGGCATCACAACATAGTATCGCCTTTTTGCGAAGGTAACAACTTCAGATATTAGTAGTACGATCATTACGGCATATGCTAAGCCTCTCTATTTACAGTACAACCATGTCACATTTTCGAGTACAGGTGGAAATGAAATGGGTTAACCTGAAGGTACTCCTAAACTAGCTTGATTGAAAGGACAATGTACCTGTAAGTAGCAAAGTGAGGCAGGGAGGAAGTCAGCAGCAGGGGTTGAGGGTCTGGGTCCTCTTCCAGGTAGCCCTACGAGATAAACACAAATGAGGCATTTTATCGAACACCTGGCGTGCAAGTCACTGTGAGTAACAAAATGAAAGAATGCCCTTGAATGGGAGGCCAAACATGGTTCCCTACTCAGACATTAAGCAAATCAGAGGGATGGGGAATCGAAGCAATGCCATCAACAGCCCTAGAATCCTCAAATGGGCACCTACATTATCACCGAAGCTACATGAAAATGAGTGATACCTGGGTGGGTTGTCGGGGCTTCGTAGATGCGACATACGACCGAGCAGCTTGAAGGAGGAAGGAAGTGAGTGAGTGAGTGAGAGAGTGGAAGCGTGAACGAGAGAGCAGAGAGCAGGGAGGACGAGCGGGAACGAGCAGAGAGCAGTGAGGGAGGAGGCCCTGGAGTCGATTTTCTGCTAAAATCAGAGACCGACGTATTATGGTCTCAATTGGAGACCGAAATACATATGCGGTCTCTAAATCTGAGTCTGAAAATTAATAATATTCGTCTCTGATGGAGACCAACCATGGAGTTCGGTCTCAAATACAGAGACGAAAATTAATTGTTGAGACCAAACGTTCCGTTGGTCTCAAATAGAGACCACATTTTTTGCTTGGTCTCTAAATCAGAAGCCAAAATATTACAATTACTTTTTGTGATTAGAGACCAAATATGTAGTTGGTCTCAAATGGAGACCGAATCCACATTTCAGTCTCTGGATTAATTGCATTTTGAAACCGAAACATTTGGTCTCCAAATTTATTTTGAGACCAAAATATTTTTCGGTCTCTGAAAATCACCAGATCCTTCTCGAACAGTGAAACCCTTGGAGACCGAAATCCTTTTGGTCTCTAATTGAGACCGCGTAATGTTTCGGTCTCCAAAATCAGAGACCGAAATTTATGTTGGTCTCTAGTTGAGACCGCGTAATGTTTCGGTCTCCAAAATTTGAGACTGAAATTTATGTTGGTCTCAAGTGGAGACCGTATAGTAAATTTCGGTCTCCAAATTGACTTCAATTTGATACCAGAGTGTTCGGTCTCTGAATTCAGTCTCCAAACTTAATCAGAGACCGATTTTTATTTCGATTTCTAAATTCTGGTCTCAATTGGACCGGATTCTTGTAGTGAATAAGGAGATGACGACAACAACAAGCAAAAATGATAAAGAGAAAAATGAAGCTTTAAGTGTTCTTTAACTAAACTAATGGTAGGACATAGACAATTACGAAAATACCAGCAGGATCATGGATTATCTGTAAAATTGCAATGACAAAAGCTATTTGTACTTTAGTAATAGTAGAAAGCTTATTTATAGCAGAATTGTGGCCACTTTCATAATTATCAAGCAAAAAAGGAACCTTTTACAAAGGGAGAGACACTTTAAAAGATCAGCTGTGTTTACTGCTTGTGATCTTCAAAAATACATGTCTTTTGTAAATACCAAAATCTCATAATTATAAGTATTTAATGAATCATTTCCAAGTGCAATTTTGACATATAAGCAAGTGAGCCTATCAATTATCAGGTATCAGTTATCAGGGCTCAAGCCTATCAATCTACCCGTGTAACTTTAGCTCAGGCTTTTTGATCAGCCTGGGAGGTTTGCACTTACTTAATGATCGCATTGTATATATAAGCTCATTAGTTTGGTTCACTTTCAGATAGTAACCAATAATAATTTTGATGTAATTCTCTCTTTCCCTCGATTCAAACTAAAATGAATTGAAATGCGATCGCTCACTGAAAAATAAACATCTATTCTTTATAGTATAGCAGTAGACTTATTGAGCTTCGGCTCATTGTTCAAATATTTTTGTATTTTTGGTGTTTTAGGTGGAGTATTTGGGAAGTTTAGATGCCTGACTTCAGAAATAAAGAAACAAGACAATCAATGGGTCTAAACGAGCTCACAATGAAACTCTATAAAGCTTTAGGGTCATGGACAAATATGTCTTATGGTATTGGACTTTTATTTGAGGTTGTGCATATACAAGCAGTATTTCATTTGACATAGGAGACATTATAATGTTTATATAAATAATTTATCAAGCCTTATCCTCTTGAGTATGGCAATAATGCCCTAATCCTGATTCTACTATAGGTTTAATCACTATTGCTTAATTAATTAAAGTTAATCAGGTGCTTATGAGTTGGGCATTATAGTTGTTGTATCAGAGCCAAAGTTTTGGGATCACTGTGAGCTTCAGGGCTAACATTCATGTTGGAGTTATTAAATGTGATCTAAAATATGAACTTATAACTATGAGTATCTAAGAGGGGTGGTTTAGTCAATAATTACCTTGTTTTCGCTCATTGATATTAAGATTGAGCGATCTAGCTTAGTAACCCTATGAACACTATTTTTGAAGGTATCCTTCGAGAATTTATAAGCATTACATGTGGTATCAAATTACTTCTAAATTTCTATGTAAGGGAAACACTCTTTGTTAAAACACGTGACAATGTTAAACCAGTAAGAAGAGAAATCATCATCAAATGAGTATGCATAAGAGAGTACAATACTCATATAGTTGATTTTTAAGTGTCACTTAGCTCAATAAATTTTGTGATGTCACTCAGATAGGTTACAATAGATAGGTTGTAGTACGCTCCTTAATGTGATATGCATCCTTTGTGAAAGATTAAGGATGTCATGAGTATTATAATTAACTAATTCCAAAATTATGTAAACTAATGCGGGTTACCGTAAGGGAGGTGTAAATTTAAGTCATTGCATATTAAGCATGTTTTGCAACCATATATCCAGGCATGAGAGGGATCGGGTACCCGGTTGAAATTTTAGAAACCGAAATTGGACCCAATTAACCGGGTCCTAAAATTTATACCCAATCCCGAACTCGATTGGAATCGGGTCCCGATCCCGAACCCAGTCTGCACCGAGTCCGGTTCCGGTGCCTAATTCCTAAATATTCCTTTTTTCTTTTGTTTTCATTTTCCCCCTAGAAAAATAGGGAGAGTAATGGATTAAAAGAAGTTTAGAACTTATATCTGAAGCTAAATTCCTAAAACCAAATTATAAGGATAAATTAAATACGAAATGAATAATAAAGAAGATTAACATACTTTAAAATAAACTCAGAGAACCGAAAACAATATTAATTAGAAATCCACAAATCAATATTACAAAAACTAATGAGAGGCCTAAAAATTATTTTAATTCACTTGAATGGAGAGAGAAAGAGAGGGAAACCACCAAAAGAATATAAAAACAAATACGTAGTAAGTAACAACACTCATGACCAGAAGAGTTAAAGCTTGAAGAAAGAAATCCATGGCAGTCGAGACACATACATAGTAAGTTGGGGATAAATTGAAAGAAAAAAAGACAAAAGCTTAAATTAGGGCAGGTAGGAGTTGGATATCGGTACAAAAGATACATCACTTGAAGAATAAGGGTTTACTTTTTATATTTTTTCATCAAAATTCATTAAATTTTGATCGGGTATCGTTTATTTGGTCCAGGTCTAAATTTTCAAGGCCTAGTACCAGACTCGGTTATAATTGGGTCCTAAATTTTGAAACCGGTACTGGAATTGGTCTAATTGGGTTCGGTTCTGGGTCCGTACCTGCTGGGCCCAAACCAGTTCTGGGTTCGAGACCAGGTACCCAATTTTTTTGCTCACCACTAGATATATCTAGTAAACAAGCAGAGGATCCTTGGATGTGAACTTCGAGCAAACATTATGACTTTGGACCATTGACTAAGGTTATAGAGGTAGACATGTCCTAACTGATTGGGTGATTTTGGAAGCAAATAGGGAAAAAAAAAAAGAACGAGAAAACAAATGTGTAGAGATTTGGGATTGTGTGATCTATTTAAGGTTGTTATGTATTTATTATAAGGTTAAAATAGACCCTAAGAGCAAATAGGAATCATAGACGTATGGACCTTATGGCAAGATGCTTATTAGGGAAACTTTGAGGGGAAAAAGAGAAAGGCATTTATCATTTCTTACCGGTTTAGAGGTTAGGTGACATGTGCTTTTTGGGAGGAGGTATGCTGTTTAGATAATAGGCAAAAGCAATGGGGTTGACAAATGCTCGATTCCACTGTGTATGAAATGGTGAGATAATTGTAGTCATTAGGACTAATAAGGGTTAAGGGGAAAAGAGAAAAGAGAAAAGAGAAGAAAAGCGGAGAATAAATGAGAGCATGTATTTCATCTATTATTCTATTTAGAGTTGGGGACCTTATATCATTGCAATTTTTGGAGCATGGCAATGTTACATGGAATAAGACTCATGAGGATTAACTTAGGAAAAGAAGAGCGTACCTAGATGATAGAATCATCTAAGTAACAAGAAAATTGGTGAATAGTTTTCAACATACTCCCTTCAATAAAAGCACTAAGTGACCCATGTGGAACCTAATAAACAAAACTCAAGGAAGTACTATATATGTACATATAGTCTCCACCTTAGTATACCATATCTATATTCTTGCCAATGAGTAAACAATGATCTATGGACACCATTTCAAGTAATAAATGGGGGATGGAGAAGTATGAATGAAGTATAATACTTTTATTGCCTGGACTCTGAATGCTTGATCTTATTGGATTACAACTCCCTTTCGCTAAGGAACCAACTGCATGGGGAGGGGCTATAATTAGTAACTTCACAAAATTAGAAATTTAGAATGTTCTATTCAAGAAGGTGCCACTACAGCTCATCCCCATATGTGGCAATGATGGGTTATAAAGTCAGTAGGTATATTATGAACTAATTGACTTAGATTAGTAGTGTATTGGTAAAGATTGGAAACTTTGCTTACTTTTTTTTAGCATATCAAACCCATACGATTGTAGCTATATAAATCTCTATATTCATTTGAAAGAGCCTATAATAATCTTTGGTTTGCCAACATGAAGCTTTTAAAAATTTTTAGGGACGTTTGTACCATGTCTGATTGACCTAAATCCCCTGTACTTTAGTTATTAGCTTATATATAAGTAGGATGTGCATGAAAGGTTCCCGGCCTCAGTGTGTCATTCTAAGTCCTAATTCTAACTCCAATTGTTCATTATAGATCAATAATCTAATCCTTGTTTATCTCTTCATCATTATCTTCAGGTCTTAGGCTTCCATGAATGATTCTCTCACTTGTTAGTGACATGATTACTCGAAAAAAATAATGAATGGATATTATGAATAAAGAAGAAGAAAAGAAAAAAAAAAGATGAAATAAAATTTAGAATGACAAGTATCCCTTTGAGGCATGCGTTATTGGGCGTTACTCTTTGAGGCACGTGGCATTGGGTGTTATCCTTTGAGATAATACTGCTACTAGAAAAGTTTGCTTCCAATGTTAATATGTTAATAATGTAGTTGTGTCAGTCAAGTGGAATTGAGTCTAATTCTGGTAAATCTAAGCCTTGGGATGATGATATACTCACACACGAGCACTGGGATGGATTCAGAATCTTGATGTGCAATGGGATGGAAAAAATTAGTGCTCTGATATCATTTATGGGCCAAAGGGCTTTGAAATATATTCTGTATATATGCAGGTCAATAACTTGGTTACATGAGGTGATTTAGCTGATTAGAACGTGTGCATATCATCCCCTAATTTTGTACATATTAGTTTTGAGGAAAAAAACCAAAAAAAATTTCTTTTCTTTTTTAAATAATATTTGTGGTCTTTCACCTGAAAACCCTCAAGAGACTTTACTCATCCACTTGAGAAACTGAGGGGTTTAAAGAGCTTGTTGCATACGCTAAATGCAACCGTGATTCCTATGATAGTGAGTTAGGATTTTCTTTTTCTTATTTTTCATTTCCTTTTAGTTAGTTTAGTTTGTTTTACTCGAGGATGAGCAAAATTTGGTGTGGGGGTATTTGTCCATGCAAAAAATATGTTATTCTTACGATACTTTTATACCCGATTTATGCTCGTTATAATTATTATTGTTAGGTTTTTATTTGATTTTATTTTATTTTGTAGGTTTTGAATAATTATGCTAAAAATGCGAGAAAATGATGAAAAATGTCGGGAATAAAGCAGTGAGCCAAATTACTCAAACCCAACCCAAAAATCCTTAGCCCGTTGCTTTTATAACCCATCAAAAAAAAAAAGAAATTAAGTTGAAAATAAAACAATCCCACCCCAGCCCCACATGCTAGGCACGTGACTTGTAAAACCCCCTCCCCTCTTTTAACTCTCATTTTTCTCTCTCCTCTCCCACAAAACCCAGACCCTGAAACCCCGACATCCATCCTAATCCTCGTCATCATCTCCATCTCATCTCCCTCTCTCTCTCCCCGACACCATCAGCGTCGCCATCATCATCAAGCACCACCACAAGCACCATCAATGCTCCTCACATCGCCAGTGCAACAGCATCATCATACCATCATGACTGTCCACACCATCTACAAATTCAAGGGCCCAGATGAAGCTAGGCTTAGGTATAAATTAGATGTAGTAGTGAAATTAGGTAACAATCTAGGGTTAGGATAGGTTTAATTTAAGTTTTAGTTTTAATTTTAGGTTTAAATTCGTTCTTCAGTCATTCAAAATTTTAAGGCTCTTGTTAGTTTCAATTCGAATTTTAGATAATTGTTAGGGTTTTGATTTTCGAGTTCTGAGAGGTTTTTAGGGTTGAATTAGTTCTAATTTTTGAAATTTTAGCTTGAATTTCATATGCATTTTGTTCGAATTTTTAGAGTTAGGGTTTGATAAACTCGGTTAGGATTTGATGTTAGATTGGATTCCAGGTTTAGAATTTCATGTAATAATGCTACAATTTTGAGTTTTCCAATGGTAATTCACGATTTTAGTTTGATTTTACAAGAACTGGATGTTGGTTTTATTGAGAAATTCCGAAATTTCCCCTCCCCTGTTCTTCGTTGGAGCACCAGCGATGGTGATTCTGCCGTGATTGAGTAAGCTTGGAAGCTCATGTATGGTTGTTCTTGGTTGAAGTTTTGAAGTCCCTTCCTCTGTTCTAGTTTGCATCGTTACTCTGTTTCTCTGTTTCAGTTCTCCATTTCGTCCTGATAGTTCAGTTTCTTTTCATTGATTTAGAAGTTTGGTTGATTTGATAATATTCTGATTTTGGTTGAGTTGAACTAGTTGATTTTAGTGGTTGAGTTGGATTCGTTTATTTTAGTAGTTTAGTTGATTTAGTTGATTTTAGTAGCTTGGATGATTTATTTGATTTAGTTGGTTATGCCTTAGTAGTTTGGTTGATCTGATCAAATAGTTAGTTGGTTGGTTCGAATGGGTTGGTTTGATTTGGTTGGTTGAATGCATTTAGTAGCTTCGTTTGGTTACTTAGGTTTCCTAATTGTAATTTATTCAAGTTTAGAGTGTGGTTTTCCTTGTTTTATGTTTTAAGTCCCAAATGGTTATTTCTTCAAGTTTCCCTTGATTTATTTCTCTTTGTTGAGGCCCTTTTTATTACTTAGTTTAAATTTTCTAAATCAAGTATTTCGTTGTAGTCTAGATGGTTAGGATACTCGGCTCTCACCTGAGAGACCCGGGTTCGTGTCCCGGCAATGAAACCAAAAAACTATCTCTTATTTCAATTGAATGGTGGAAGAATAAATTGTGCTATTATTATGAGTGAATTGCTTAATTGTGAGGTTGATAAATTAACTTTGGGATGTACGTAGATGAGTAAATATGATTGAGGTTGTACGTAAAATAATCAGCAAAAATGGGTCCATGGTTCAAGCAAGCTTGAAATAAGTATGGATAAGTTCTTGATTTCATTGTAGTTAAGTTATATCTTGTGAACAAATTTTATGATCCATGGTGGTTTGGAAGTGCTAAAAAAATGTTAAACAAACTTATGTAATTATGCTAAGTAAGACTTGGGTAGTATGTTGATTTGAGCATGCTTATTGATAAAGTGGAAGGAGGTGTTTGATGGACTTTAAAAGGAAGAGATTGAGTCAATAGTGGGAATTAGGAGGTAAAATATTGATGAGATAGTTGTGTTAGTAAGAATTGCAACCATGTTCTAATGATCGATGTTAAAGGAAAATGTGCTATTTATTATATTAATTTATACTAAAAACAAGGAGGGGGTTATTAAGGAAAAACATTGAGTGAATATTAAGTTGTAATTATATGAGTAAGCTTACTTAAGCAAAGGAACCAAGAAATTGGGGAGGTGCATAAGGTGCAAATAGTGGGGCTATAATAAGTTAAGAAAAGCTTGTTTGAATTATCCATATAAAATGTAAGATTTACTAGTTGTGAAGGAGCTTTAGTCAAGGAGGATGACTAAGTAATAAGAGCTAGAGGGTTGTGTAAGGATCCACTTACCCGGGGGTGTGATCCCTCACAAATAGCTAGGGTCGTTGCTAGGTACTGTTATATTTTTCTAGAAATCAGATTTAGTTACTTTTTATTTTTAGTGTAGGCTAGACAGAACTGGGCTTGGGTTCATGGAAGAATGGGCTTGAGCATAGCCAGAGAACCTGGTCAGGTTCCCTGGGTAGGACCAAGTCCATCTGTCCTTGATTGGGCCTTGATAGTCTCCTCGGCCTAGCCTAGGATCTGATGCAGACTTGATCTAAGATCCCAAACAAGTTCTTGGGTCAAACAAGGTCTCTAATTCTACTCCAAGCATATTCTGCTGCCTAGATCCCAATTTATTTTCCTTTAGCCAGCGGTGCATGAACAGATATCAAATTAAAACAGTAAAGAACTAGTCTTTAACTAAATGTAGTCACAATGAGTTTTAGGCAAACTTACAAACCATGACACGTTTCGAAGCAGATCATACCAATAGGGACACCAAAAGGACAAATTGAAGCCACTTCAAAAGGGTTTTGGAAAGGCCCCGAGCAATCCTTAGTGTGGAGACCCCTCTTGACTCCTTGGTCTAGAACCGAGATTCTAGATTCGAGGGCGAAGGTTCACTGATGTGATGGAGTGCACCCTATTACCGCGCGCCATCACTGATAGTCTCTACTAATTAATACAGAAAATTAAAACTTAATCATAGTAACATACATCCATGCAACCATTAGACTCATTCATTCAATCATGCAAAAGGTACAAACTTTAGTCCAATGTAAACGAAAGTAAAGTAAATAAGTTAAAGCGGATGAGAAGCTATCTAAAGATTACATCTTTGATAATCTAGAATCAAAAATCATAAAAGAGAAATAGAGTAGAAGTTTAGAGGAAAGATAGAGTTTGTTGCCTTCAGAATAACCAATCTAGTTTACCTGAAAATCCAGTAGAGCGATGCCTTTTTAACGGTTAGCCCAATTCTCTACCTTCAATATATGGAGTATTTCTGTCAATGTTGATGCTCTCCACTCTCTAATATTTTGATGTGTTTTGATGTCTCTGACTGATGCCTCATCCCTTCTAACCCCGAGGGGTAGCTCTCTATCTATAGTGGTTACAGGGATAGTCTGAATCGGTTTTGAAATAAGAGACCTAATCCTAGTCCCATTAAGGTTGATTTAAACATGTACACTAATTTAGCTAGGATTCTGTCTAATTAATCTCAATAAACTAATCAGCTTAGAATTCTAGTTAAGTAATCCTATTTAGATAGAAGAGGACTCAGAGAAGAGGGAGCTTGAGTGGGTTTCCATCTATAGGCCCCAGGCCGATTCTTGGAAGAGGGAATCCGCCTTGGTTCTTGGGTTGGGCCTCAGACAGCCAAATTTGTTTTGGTGATATCTTTCATGTCGGACCTCCATTTTACGTGATTCTTTTTTCCTCTGAAATCTTATTGAGTCTAGTTTCTAATAAAACTAATTTCATAATCTGTAGATAAGTTTAGGACAATGAATAAGATAGTAAATAGGTGTCGTTTCTAGCACAAGCCCACACATTCAACTAATATCTTTTCCGTTCCTTATCAGACTTTGGTGCATAATATGTTATTAGAAAGCTTATTCAATAAACAATATTGATACTTAAACTCAATAATTTTATATTCCTTAGAGTGGATTTCAACTGGATGCTGAACATTGCTAATTTGGGCCTGTTTGGCCTTTTTTGGGCTCTGTTATCGTTTTGGACTTGAATTCAAAGATTACTCTGGTGGACCCTGAGTACACAAGTTAGGGTATAATTTTTGTCATTGGAAAATTAAAAATAATATGCCAATTTTAGGCATCCACGAATTGTGATAAAGAAATAAAGTTAGCAAATAATTTTAGATGAGAAGCGAGGAACAAAGTGTAATAATAATAGTGCTAGTGGAAAGTTGGGGTTAAGTTAATTGTGAGTTACAGTAAGATTACCCAATTTATTCACTGAAAAATCAAGGCCCTAAATGAAGATGAGAATTTACAATAAAATAACAAAAAATGAATATGCCAATGTATTAAAACTTATTAGATTACCAGAGTTCATTGTAATGCTCAAAGTATGCCAATATGGCCTATAACTTACAAGTATTCATTTCTAGTTAATACAAAGTCTTACTGAGTTCATTTTCGAGAAAGACTTATAAAATCATTTAAAGGAGGAACACAATATCTATCAAGGTACATTGTTGCTTGTTACCTTTATTATTAGACAGTTTAATTCATTTACAAATCATGCTCAATAGTTTTGTTATGTTTGGTCATTCAAAGAACCCATTCAATGTTATTAAGATCATATAATACACTGTTATTAAGTTATTACTCTGGGGATGCCTGGACAACATGGCCTGCTAGCAGTGCATTAATTGTTCATTGTTTGAAGCCAACTACCGAGTGGTTCATTAGAACCTAGGAGTCAGGTGAAGATCTCCAAACTCATGGATTGCAATGGATTATTGATTTACCGTTCAGCTCCTAAGTTGGCCGAGAAAGATGACTTACTTCCATTGAAAGTTGAGTTTAATTTATTGCCCATGATTTGCATAATTGATTTAGGAATTTATGCGCACTCATTGACTCTTAAAAGTGTATACTTTACTATACATGGGTGACATATTGGGCTTGGTGTACATTTGTCTACTGTTTTCTATGTTCTTCATTTTAGGTATGGAAACACAAGCTAAGTGAGATCCCGATTACTGAGGGAGGAAGGGAAACACTAGTGTTGGTCTATGAACGTCACATCTTGGTGGCAGACTTAGTCTCTGCATTCAGATTGTAGTGGTTCTGGCTCTTGGTGTTCCCTAATATTGCTCCTGGGTCATTTTTGCCATTCATGCTATGCTAAGTTTAAAAACTTTTACTTTTCAAAAATTGGATATCCCCTTTGTTTCATTATTTGCTCAAAAAACTCAAAATGTGATAGAAATAATTGTGAAGCACTTTAGTCTTACAAAACTGATTGACTTTAAGATTTCAAGGTTATTAAGAAGTCATGCCTGTAAAAGTTCTAGTGCAAGTGAGAATGTTGGCTACTTGTGCTTCTTGATTTGAGAATTCGATTGACAAATATCATCTCCGGCTGCTTTGCCCTGTTTTCCAAGTAAAAACCTTGAAGTTTTCAAGGAAATTCTACTTTTTGTTTTTTTTTGAATCGAATAGTAACATCATCAACTTAAAGTCGGTTGTTGCTAATGTTTATTTAAGCAACCATTGTACATTTAATTATACTATTATATGTTGGGGCGTTACACGAAATAGACTCAGTAATGCTTCATACAAAATAATTCAATACCTACAAATAAATATAAATTAGCATGCCTATAAAAATGGTTAAAAGTATTTTTTCTTGGGAGATAATAATTAGATATACTTATTATAGTTTATTTACATATGCTATGTAAATAAAAAAAAATTTGAATAAACGAATACAAAGACACATATTAATTAACATGAGTGAAGTTCATAATTTTTTAAAATAATTTATGAAACTACTGAAAACAAAATGGGAAAAATGAATGCGTAATTGATGGATGTTATTACTTTGAATGAGAGTGCCTAAATGTTAGACCAAATATTTGCAAGCTAGAAAAGAAATTTCGGAAAAACAAGAACAAAAAAAATGTAATAAAAGAAAGTGGGCTAAACAAAACCTAGAGCTTAAGGAGTTAACAAAAAATATTGCTTAAGCTTTCTCCTATTGCAAACCCACACATAACCTCCCAGCCCCCTTTCGTTACCTAGCGCCAAGCTTCCCTTGCCCCTATTATGCCAATGCCCCCTGTTGCACAGTCACTGACCACTGCGTTGTTTTTCTTTGTCGCTGACAGCATCATACGCCATGGTAGGAAACGCCACCACTCTTCCACCCCTCTTTGCTTTGTTTTCCTTGGTGGTTGGAAGGTGAAACTCAAGTTCCCTCTAATTTGTTTCCGCTCTCTTACTTCTCGATTTAGTTAGTAAATATGTTTCTTTTAACTATGTTAGTGTTAATTTGTGTGAATTTAAAGTTATTATGATAATTTTGAGGGGTTGGATGTCTAGTTACTTGTGGGTATCCATGTGAAGAATTGGTTTGAGTATGAGTTGTGAAATTGAGTTCATATGAGTCGATTGAGTTGAAATTTAAAGGCTTTTGTTGAGTTTTGAAAGAAATTAAAGATTGCATGTGTCGGTTTTAGATGCTTGTCATGAAAGTGGTTGAGATAGAGTTGAGGTTGAAGATGGAGGAAGGAAGGAAGGAAGGAAGAAGCTATTTTTCGGATTTAGAAACTAGTTAATTCAATATGAATTTTGGAGTGTACATTTAGGGAGATTGAATGCAGTATTAATTTGAAATATGTGTAGCAATAATGATTCAAAGCAATTATGGAACTTGAATTTTGCGGATTAATCAAAGTGCTATAGTTAATTGAGGAGGATTAGTGTAATGATGAGTTAAGTGTTAGCATAACCCGAAAGGATAAGTGAGACCTGATTCATGTCTAAGTGAATTGAGAATGATATATCGCTTGCAACTCAACCAAATAAAGGGAAATCAAAGTTTACTTGAGATTTAGTAAATAAATACCACCTGGATGTGGTCCCAAGAATGTGTACATCATATTGAAAACAAGGATACTTAAGAATTGGAAATTCGTAAACTAATTGCATTTTGTTAGGAAATTATTAATTTATAAAGGATAGAAATTAAATAATAACAAATAACATTAAAAAATATAAAATTATTATTATTATTACTAAAACCAACACCAATATTAATAATGACAATAAGAAAATAACAACAATAGCAGCAAAGAAAAATGATAAATGGAAAAATGAAGATTTAAGTGTTCTTTAAGTAAAATAATGGTGGGACACAGACAATTATGAAAATACGAAGTAAGATTATGGATTATCTACAAAATTATAATAACATAAGCTATTTATACTTTGCTAATAGTGGAAATCTTATTTAGAGTAGAAGCAAGGCCACTTTCGTGATTATTGAGCCAAAAATGAACTTTTCACAAAGGGTGAGAGATTTAAAAAGTCCAGGTACATTTACTGCTTATACCTATCAAAAATTTTTGTGTTTTTTTATAAATACCAAAATCTCATAATGTATAAGTATTTAATGAATCATTTCCAAGCATGATTTTTGGCACATAAGCAAGTGGACCCATCAGTTATCAATTAAGGGGGTCAAGCCCATCAATCCACCGACGCAACTTCAGTTCAAGCTTTTTGATTGGCCTGAAAGGTGGGCACCTACTCAATGATCGTATTGTACATACAAGCTCATCAGTTTGGGTTCTACTTTCAGGTAGTAACCAGTAACAGTTTTAATACAATTCTCTTGCCCTCTCGTTTCGAACTAAAATGAATTGAAATGCGACCGCTCACTGAAAAATGAATGTCTTTTCTTCATAGTATAGCGGTAGATGTATTGAGCTTTGGCTCATTGTTCGAACATATTGTACTTTTGTATTTTATATGGAGTATCTGGGAAGTTTAGATGCCTGGCTTTAGAAATAAAGGAACAAGTTGATCAATGGGTCTGGACGAGCTTACAATGACATTCTACAAAACTTTGCGGTCACGGACAAGCATATTTTGCGGTATTTGAGGTAAAGCATATACAAATTGTATTTCACTTGACCTCACGCGACATAGGAGACAATATAATGTTTATATAAATAATTTGGCAAGCCTTATCCTCTTGATGATGCCGATAATGCCCTAATCCTGATTTTGCTATAGCTTTAGTTACTAATACTCAGTTAATTAAAATTAATCAGATGATTATGAGTTAGGGCATTACAGCATCGGCCAATGTGGGGCTTCTGTACACATTTAAATGTGTCGTCAAAACATAAAGTGAACAGATATTGTATGCTACATGTAATAATTGTCCTATAATGAGACTTACTCGAGTAACTGGTCGCAAAGCAACTTAACTTCAGGTTTCCTAAAGGACAAAAATAGTTTTCATAATAAAGGTTTTGCAAAAACATTTCAATGATTTAAAAAAATTTACAAAAAAGTAAAAATGGGTCAAACTAGCTCATTTTGTAAAGACTTGCTGACTGGTGGTGATCATACCCCATTTAAGATGCCCAGCTAAGCATTAAAAGATAATTTAGTCTACATGGACATATTCCTTGGTGAAAGAGTTTTCCAACAACATATGATGCATGGGGATCTCCGACCCCCCCCAAGCCTAACTTCAATGTCCGTAGGTTAAGCCCATCAAAAGTAAACACAATCGAACACCTAGAAGGTTAGATCACACAAAATAAGCCCTTAAAATCACAACTCAAAATGACTTAGAAAGGACTGAATCTTTTCACTCTGAACCACAACTCAAGGGGAAGGTCTGATTTTCTTTTTTTTTTTTTTTTGGGTGAACCTCAACTCTAGGAAACTAGAGTGGGTTATTTTCTTTTGTTTAAATGAAAAACCGCAACCCTTAAAAGAACAAAGGAGGGTCACCAATAAAAAGAACTAGATAAAAACCACAAACTTTAGAAAATGGATGAGGTAGGGTTAATCATAAAAGTCAGAATACAAATGCAAATAAGATGCAAATGCCAAATAAGAGAATGCAAAGAAATAATTTAAAAAGAACTGATATGACTTGATCTGAAGGCAAAGCCACCAATCAAGCCTAAGAACCCACCAACAATTAGATTAAAGGCTAAGCCACCCTCTAGTTGTATAAAGGATTCACTCTATCTCACTATTAAGAGTACTTGATAAATAAAAATAGATATTTAATATAGAAACAAAGCTGTCAGCTTCATTCCTTTGTAAAAGCTTAAATTCTCACTAGAATTCTCAATTTGCCCCTTTCACAAGAGAAGGGAAAGGGTATTTATAGCCATTCGAAGGCTGGTTCCCTTCTTCTACGGTCAATTGGGACAAAAGTACAAGATATTACCAACTTATACATGAAGCACTTACATAGAATACAAACTAGAATGTAAATCGCTAATAAAGATTAATGGACCTAATCCTACTTTTTAAACATGTTGATCAACCTTGGGAGTACTTAAGATTAAAAATCTTCAATCAAATAATCAGGTCACCAAGCTTAATCTCAAGATAGAAGGATCAAGGAAGTAAGTAAGGAGGTGACCATGGTGTATATTTGAGTTGGTTGTGTGCTAGCTTGGTTGTTTGCTTTCCCAAACCTTAGGTTCTTCACATGGCTTTGCTCTTGGATGTTTCCACGTCTCTCTCATCAGGTTTTATGTGAATTTGGAGCAGCACAAAAGGAGGAGAAGTTATAGAGACTAAACAGGTCGATTCGAGTCTAATTGATCTAATTAATCACCAATCTTCTGCAAAGAAATTCTCCATCCCAGAATGCATTTAGACCTGATTTTTTTGCATGGGATGAAACCTTAGGATGTCAAAAGACACCCAAACAAGGAAAACATCGCTAAATTAGGTTTTGGTAGGACGATCAACTCAGTTTCCAAAACGGGGCAAAATTGAACTAATCCTAAACAAGTCAACTTGTGCTAGCTGAATCACATTGATGAACATGATTTATCCTTAATTTCTTTGCACTTCAGGATATCCTAGGATGTTAACTAATATCCCAAGGAAAAATATTTACCCTAAATTAGGTCACAGGTGGTGAACCAACTCAAACCCCAAAAACAAGCAGAATTGGATCAAAACTACGCATCAAAATGCTTTAATATGGATGAACCACTTCCACTGCATTTAGCCCAAAATAAATCACATATCCATAAATTAGACATATCAATATTTCATATGAACACTCTTGGATCCAAAATGGAGCTCTTCAATTGAATGAAACGAGTTAAGCAAAACCTGCAAAATTCTGGCTGTGTAGATAAAATTGGGCTCCACTTTAATCAATGACTTGAACTTGGTAAATGATCTTGGAACCAAAATAATCACAAGGTTTGAGCTACTTGAGATCTCAAATCTTTGTTCAAAATATGTGGTTACCGAGCTCAATCTTGACACAGATAAAGCATGCAAGCAAGTAAGCAAGTAAAGAAGGACGTCATATGAACTCTTTGCTACTGCCATGTTTAACCCTTCATGCCATGCATCAAGATATTATATGCTCAAATCCGATGAGCAAAGAAAGGGATAGGTGTTGGATAGTTAGACATGTGCATATTCCAACCATTTCTCAAGTAATACATTAAAAGCAAAAGTAGACTAATAAGAAAGTTGAGGCGCTTTTGGATAGGGGGCTATGAATATCAATGTGGTTAGAAGAATCTTTGATTGGGATACTGAATAGATGATCTTGGCTATGGAAGTAAAAAATATGGACTTACAAGATAGAATTATATGTAAAGAGACTAAAAATTGGCAATACTTTAGGTGTCATTTTCTCATTATGAAAAAAGGTTGAAGAAATTGTGAGCGCTTCAAATACAGAGCAAGTGAAAAATGTTAACGTGGAAATGCTTCTACAATGCACTTTCTGTTAGGGAGGGATAAACAAAAAGAGGGAGGAAGGAGATCATTAGTATCCTTTTTGCAGAAGGGTGGACAAAGATGTTTGACATCTTTTCAGAAGGTGTGATAGATCAAAGCATATTTGGCAATGTAGGCCACTTAATATTAGGATAGGTGAAGGAAGTACGTTGACATGTAAGCGATGGACAGGGGATTGGATTGACTATCTTCTCTGCAATAAGGATCACCATCCAAACGAAGTCATTGATTTTGTGCTCACGTTATAGGAAATTTTGAAGCTTATGAATGAAATCATCTTGGAAGACTGAAAAGTGGTGTTGGAGCAGCTAAAAGAAGAATTAGCCACATGGAAGAGAGCACACAAGAGATGGCACATCTTAAGGCACAGTAAGTAGAGAAAAACACTATGTGTAAAGATTTCACCTGAAAGTTGCACGAGTAGACATATTTTATACATTACCATAAAACTAGTGGAACATGGGATAGGCAAAATCTAAGACCTAGAATAGCATAAGTTAGAATACTACGATAATTGGTGGAAGATTCAACAAGGGGGCCGTTATAGAGCAACATTATAAGTAGAACTATTGTCGGTGAAAAAGACATCCAAGCCAATGATTCAAGCAAGCACCAAGCAATTAAATATAAACAGTTTCCTTGCATCTAGTGTAGACGTTCAACTTTAAGACAGTAGCCCTATTTGATTGCCAACTTATCATGCACAACTAGCAGATAGTTACCAATGTCTTTGAGTTCTTATAAAGTTTCCAAAGAGCTATGATCAAGATGGCACATAGATTAGATGGTTAGCCGTGAAAAGAGTGTCTCTGTCACTTGTTATTTAAGGTGTAATGTTGCTTCTGCCAAAAAAAAGAAAAAAAACGAAAAGGGCAATAGTTGTCAGCTAAAAACAAGTTGTAAGGGTGAAAAGTGGGTTTATACTTGTACCTGGCTGACTATCTATCATTCTTGAACAAGCACTTGGTCACTTGTGAGACCAAGTTATCATTTTTTTCCCCCATACGTTAAGTTATTTTTCTTTTCTATAGTAGTGCTATGTTTTCAATTTGGATTCAAAGTTACACTAAGTGACCTAATTATTTGTGTAGCCAATTATACTCAATTTTTTTCATTTAGTTTTTGAGTTATGCAATTCTTCTTTTATTATAAATGACCTTTTTACTTACGATATAAATTAAATGAAGAAAATATTTCACTTTTATTTCATCATTGAAGCTTGGGGTCCTTCGTTAGAGAATTAAAGAGTGGAAAGTATGAAGGGAATGAATAAAGATGGTTATATACTTATATTAGCTTTTTTTTTCTTTTTTCTTTTCTATTTACCTATGTAGTATTTATAGTCCAAAAAAATTTCAAAAGATTGAGTATGACTGACTAAATAAGTTATTAGATATTCTAATGCTATTAAGGGATGAAATTGAACAATATAATACTACTACAAATAAATTACCTTAATACCACCATAAGAAAAAAGGTAATAGTTTGGAGGTTTTTCTTATCACAGTAATTCGGAGTTACAAGGTAATAACAAGTAACAACTCATTCTTGAACTCTAGAAAAGAGGTTTATACAATTATGCTTGTGATTAGCTGACTATCATTCTTGAACTCGTCAGTAGGTCGTCGTCCCTGAATCAGATAGAGGCCGGTTGATTGATGCTCTCTGGTCTCCACCTCTCAACGATGGAGATCTTCGGTATGGACTTTGGCTGTGTATTTGGATCTCTCCGCCATGGTCGATTTCCCGGGAAAGACTGTTTGCTACCCTTAATTTCCAAGCTGCTTGGCTACTGCATCGTTACTGGTTCCACCACAGTCAAGATCCCTCAGGTCTATCTCTCTCCTCCGTCTCTGAATTTGTTACCAAAATCACGTAACAAAGTTGGAGAATTTTTAATTGCTTGATTCGGCGATTTGGGTACCATTTATTTGGTGCGTCTGATTCTTTGTCGAGATTCAAATTTTGGCTTAGTTGTGATCGTTGATACTACTCGCTTGTTTGCATTTCATGATTTTCTTCGGGATATTTAAGATTATGGGTGTATGGGCTACTTTTGAACGATGGATTTTGAATTGGTTCATCTACTAGTTTCACCAGTTGCTCTTTGGTTGAGCAGTCATCGTGTCTGATCACTTGAATTCTTATTATTTCCACTGTAGACAAGGTTGATGTTAACATGTCAACTGTTGGTAAACAATGGAAATCCCAAGTTGCAATTATGGTTTGGGTAGTTATGTTTCTTGTTTTATGTTAATTCTAATACAATACATCCCACTGTAGTTAACATTGGTATTAGCATGTCAGTTAAGAGGACTGATATTTCCCCGGCAGATCGAATATCATGAATCATGACCTTTTCTGCTGTGTTGCATTGACCATTTTCAGAAGAATTAGTGTGCTGGAATTTGTTGAATGATGATGTTCCCTCAAGCTTTTATGTTTTTATTGATTTGATGCCTGTGTATCTCTCGGCAGATAATGAAGATATTGGAACATAAAAGTGTTCGAGGGCTTAGTTTGGCGGCCTTTGAGCTCGAAGTGATTGGGTACACAATTTCTCTTGCATATTGCCTTCATAATGGACTTCCTTTTTCAGCCTTTGGGGAATATGCATTTCTGCTGGTGCAAGGTTTGTAGTCCTATGTTGTTTTTGCTGATCATAAATTGATAGTTGATACAGCCAGATGAGAATCAGTGTCCTGACCTTTTCCTATTGATTGCTTTTTAAGTATTCTATTAAAAGAATATTACACTTGTTTCTTTTCAAAGCTATTGTTTCAGAGGAAGTGTTAACTTTTTGGAAAGGATGAAATCAGACATGGAAATTTGGTGGTACTTCCCAAAAGTTAGGTTGATTTTGTTTGTGAAGATGCCTATGTTCCTCATTCTACACCTGGCACTCAGACTTCTCTATCTCTGTTTTAATTTCCATGTTGTTTTCTCTTCCTGATAATCCCTGCCAATTTTGAGATCCTACCAGTGCGGGATCAACAGGATTTATTGCAGCCTTTGTTTTTATCTTTTGTGTTCTGCAAGCTTAAAATCCATAACACACTTTCCACTCTGTGCAGCTATTATTCTAGTTGCTGTAACCTACTACTACTCTCAACCAGTGGGAACAGGAAGATGGATGAGGGCACTACTGTATCCTTTTGCATTTAGCTCCGTGAACATCCTCCTCATTTGAAGAGAGACAACAGTGACTTTTTTTCTTAACATCAGCACCATAGATATTGTGGCGTAGCACCGACCATTCTAGCTGGCAAAGTTGACCCAATGCTCTTTGAAGGTCTATATGTGAGTAATATAATGATGTTCATGTATGCAAAATTTCCTTTCAGTGCTAGCCATTCTGCTCACATTGTATTAGTTGAATATTGCTACTCTAAGAGCGTGTGCTATTTTCATTGTGGATTTGTCCCTTCCATGTCAAATGCTAACCATTGTGGAGCCATTCATTGCAGGCATCTCAACATGCAATATTCCTGTGTGCTAGGATCCCACAAATATGGAAAAATTTCAGGGTAAGTTGAATGTCAAAGATGCTATCCTGTTGGGAGTAGATACTTTTATGTTCCTTTTTTTTTTCCTTCCTAATTTTCAACGTAGATGAGATGATTTGGCAATAACCATTGCCGTAACTGGGTTCTTTATATGCTTTTGTGCGAGTGGGGCTCATGTGGTTGTCATGGAGCTGTAGTTAGACTTTGCAAATGCATTTGTCATTTGGAGAACCAAACCCCCCACACCCTCCCCCCAAAAAAAAGAAAAACCGTTGCTGCATGAATGTAATTTTGGACATATCAACAGAGGTCACAATTGGTCTGTGTTTAAAAAGCACCCTGAGCACCTAGGCTTACAAAAGCTCGAAGCCCAACTTGTTGGGCCTTGCAAGGAGTCCAGGCCTGTTAATTCTTTAAGCCCACAGAAACCCACGCTATTTTGCGTTTCAGACCGAGGCTCAAAACGACCCAAGCCCGCGCTTTATGGAAAAAGATCATGGGGGAGATAGAAAAGGGAATACGTACTATGGAAAAACACAAATACCTTTAGATTTACACTAAGCTTTGCTATATTATTCAATTTTGGGTGAAAATCCTTATCTAATTGCATGCAGTTGTTTCAAGTGCAGACTAAATTGAAAAATCCTAATTTAGAAGCCCTAATTTTTGGATGTAGTTGAAGACTTGTACAGTATTCTAATAAAAGACATAGTTGACCAATTTTTTCCGATACTTTTCTAGCAGCTGATCTACACCACTCTTTTCCTCTTTCTAGATGGAAAATATGGTGCACCAGCAATATGGAAATAAGGATTAAAGAATACATTTCTTTTCTGCGCAAATATGTTGTCAAATATTGTTTCCTTCCCCCCTTTTTTTTTTTTCCCTTCTTCTCCTTAAAAGGCCTTTAGAATTGATGAACCCAATATAAGATATTATAGTATGGCCCTTTGTGATGGTTTATCACTTGTTTAATGTTATCATCTAATTTATTTATCAAAAATATGGTTTGAAAATGATTTTTAAGCATTTTTGAGTAAAAGCACACCTCATATCCAAAAAGCTTGTGCCCTAGCCCCAAAGCCCCTACCCCGGGCCCCAGGACCCTTTGCATTTTTGTGCGCCTTGAGCTTTTTTAATATAACCAATTGGTAGCCTAAATAGACGATCATAAAAGCTGTAACAGAACTTTCCTGTTAGAGCTGGAAGTAGTCACTGCTTGCTGAAAATATTTGATTGAAATTATTCAAGAACCAAGAAAACATCATTGAAATGCCCCAACTGTTGGAGCAGTCTAGTGGATGCTCAAGTAGAAGTGTGCACATGGGCGGATCTATTTGTTGAGTTAGGGTGTCCATAATCCAAAAAAATTCTAATGAGTTATTCTGAAGGAGGTTAGATTAATGCAAGTGGACACTAGTAAAATAGGTCCAAAAAGTTATGACCACTCTTTAAATATACCCATTCCATGTAGTGATATTTTTAATTTTTTAAATATAAAAGCTATAGCTATAATGTTGAATTGATAGAAAAATAAATTAAATTAAATACACCATAAACAATTCTACTGAGTTATTGTAGTTTTATTTCATGTTCCGGCATGTTCATTTCATTGGTTAAGTCTGATTTTTTTGGGATTTTATTATTTGGTGCTGACAATTTGTGTTCTATAAACTAAAGGTTTTAGTAAATGGTGTATAATTGTAACATTCTATGATTTCAACATAATATATCAAATTCAAAATATGAAGAATCACAGAGAACAAATAAGTTGTAGACTATCATTATTTTGTTTTGAATAAAAAAGTGGGATATATTATTATTGCATATCAAGTTTTGCTAGTGTAGAAATACAAACTGCAACATTTGTTTAAAAAAAATGCGAGATGAAACGTCTGTAGAATAAACTACCATCGTACGTATCATATGATTTTTTTCTTGGATACTGTATATTAGTGATAACATTGATAGATGGATACCCTATCCTAAATGTCGATCCGCCATTGAGTGTGTAGGCATGCTAAAGAAGCTTTTGGACTTTCTGTTTTCTCAAGGAACTCAACTGATGCTTGTTTTGTCTGCAGCCTTTATCTTTCTCCATTCTTGGGAATGGTGCTTGTGTATTATTGCTTGGAGCAGATGGACTCTATACGTCCATTTGTTAGTTGGTTTTTGGAACATTTCTCAATTCATTGGGATTGGCTATTCTTGTTCTTTTGATTGGGATTTTCAAAAATTCCCCTCCATCCAACTCCTTGCATTCCATCTAATTCAATCCAACTCCTTAAAATTTCAAATTATACAATTATAAAGCTCATTCCAACTCCATCCCACTCCTTTTGGCTCTTACAACTCTTTCCCACACCCAACTCCAAAGATCCCGCCCAAAAGAACGGGCTTGAATGTTTTATTTTAAATTCAACCATTGTCTTCCTCCATACTTCAGAATGATACAATATCCAATTGCTAAGGCATGTGGGACTCCATGTCCCATTTCTCGGATGATTTTCTAAACATTGCTCAGCCTATCTGGATGGAGTTCTTCTGGAATGAATGTGTTGGGTGACAATAGTAGAATACACGTAGTAGCTGGCACGTCCTTGTTGGTTAAGTCTTAGTTAATTTGTTGTCCTACTATCATGGACGCGTTTTGAGTAACCACTTACTGTTTGAAGGGATGTGCAAAGAAAATTTGTCTTGTTTCTCTATGGAGTCAGCTACTTTTGGCATTGTGAAGTTCCTTCCTTGTGGTGTGCAATTGCACATTGATATGGATGTTGCCTACTGAATTGTTGTCTATAACATGCAGAATAAAAGTACAGGGGAGCTTAGCTTTATAACATGCTTTATGAACTTTGGAGGTTCCACGGGTAAGCAAATACATCCCTTCACATTATTTTGCAACACATAAGGCTGCACTTTGCCTGATCACAATATCTCTTGTGATCTTGTAGTGAGGGTTTTCACCAGCATCCAAGAGAGAGCTCCTACAAGTGGTATCCTTATTCTATAATTTTGCTGCTTCTATCCAATTTTCTTGACACTGGTGGCTTTTTAAAATTCATTGTTGGTTGAATCTATTGCCAATTTGAATTTGCATTGTTGGTGGGATCCACTCCTTGAACCCCAAAAAAAAAAAAAAAAGGAGAGAGACTTATGATGAGAATATCGAATCTAAAATTAATTTAAAATGAATACTAGTGATACTTGTGATTGTTTAAATCTTCTTAGAACTTGAGACAATCCTGTAATTGGGTTCTGGGCAAGTTTTAGGAACTGGATGGCTACTCAGTGGAGTGGTGGGGTTAGGTTAGTTAATTGCCAAAGCCTTGTTGGCTTTCATTGGCAAAATACAAGTTATGCAGTGGGTTGGTGGATTATGCGTGAGGTGTGATGAGTACGAAGGAGTTTGATTTGATTCAACTCCTATCACAGCATTTCCCATTGATTAGTCAGTTTACTTTTTACTAAAGAACTTAATAGATGACCCAATTTGGTGTAGGCCTTGGGTCTGAAGTGTTGAGGAGTTCATTGACATTGGATTGCTTCCGGTTTTGAAGTTGGAAATTTTTTTCGGGTTTAACTTGTAGAACTTTCACTATAACTGCTAAAAGAGACATATCTAGCATTTTAGTACTTCTAGGATACTTAAGAGTTAAGACTTGGTAATACATTTTGAACCATACGTTACTGCAGTGATTCTAAGAAGGCTTCCTTCTAGGGGGGCTAGAGGTTCATATCTGTGCAGCTTTATCCCAGCAATGCAAAAGGCGTTGCTACTGTTAGACTGTTGTTTAAAAAGATTCAAAATGCATTAACCTTTTTTAATTTTGTTTTTTTTTGGGTTTTAAAATTATGCTAGCTATTTTGAAATGCTGTGGATTTATTCCATGGCTTGGTACTGATGTCACTGCATCTCCGTCATTGTACGTATTCCTTTCCTGTAGGGTTTGCCTGTTTTATTTCTTCTATGCAGTACTTGTGCTCTGCCTATTGTATATGTAAAAATGAACATCCCGTCCCCCCCCCCCCCCCCCCCCCCCCCAAAAAAGAAATATATAGCATACCCTAAATAGGAGTCGGGCTATTGTCTCTGTGCCTGTCGTTCTTGCTGGTTGTCTTCAATGTGGTCTAAGCCATGTTGCCAATTCCATTAATCATTATCATTGTTTAGCTTCCCTTGATTGCAAACTATGGCTCCTTGACTCTACTAAAGTCGTGACTGGCTCTGTCCTCGGTGCCATTTGTAATGGCATCCTCTTGGGACAGATAATCGTGTACCGGAAACCACCTACAAAGAAAGAGAAGAAGGATGAGTAAAGAATTTGGTGTCGGTCATTCTTAGATCTGAGCTCTTTATCAGTTTACTTCTGATGGTTAGTTTGTGCAGCTTTATGCTGTGATGTTTTATTTCTAAGAAACACAAGGGGCAGAGGAAAAGTTGATACTTGTTCCTGTAGTATTCCTGACTGTGGCTGGAAGAGAGAAATCCACGTTGATTCATATAATGCAGTTTGGTACTTTTCATGTACCATTTTTATTTCTATATGCTTGCAGACCAATATTTTTACATTTTAGCTTGTTGTAACTGTCTTAAGTTTAGATCCCGCCCTTCCATTTGTGTTA
The DNA here is from genome assembly GCA_029747015.1 of Carnegiea gigantea. Classification (NCBI taxonomy): domain Eukaryota; kingdom Viridiplantae; phylum Streptophyta; class Magnoliopsida; order Caryophyllales; family Cactaceae; genus Carnegiea; species Carnegiea gigantea. The sequence continues at coordinate 248,127 of JAKOGI010001177.1, forward strand.
TGTTGGCCTTAGTGCCTCCTCAGAACTTACATCCCAAAAAAAGAAAAGAGTAGATTAGTTTTCTCTTCATGAGCCTTTTGTTTGGAGAGAATTTTGGGTTTTTCTGCGGATTGTAATAAGACACACATTCTACCAGGCATAGGGTCTAAATTCAAGTCTGTATTATCATTTGAAAGGTCTCTACATATTTTGTTAACACCCTCGCTTTCCCCCTTCCTCATTGACTTGCGCAACTTATTTTTCCACAGTACATTGGTGCCTTAGTTGGGTTATCTTCCTCCTCCCCCCAACAAAAGAAAAAATAATTCAGTTCTACGCAGAAGTTAAACCTACAGTTCTGGGATGAAGGGAAAAACTTGTAGAACTTGAATTTGGGTGGGATTGACGCTGTCCATGGCTCCATTGTGATTTTTCAAATGATTGCAGTTTTTTATATTCTATTTTAAGGAAATTGGTTTCATTTGTCTATATTTTATTTATCTTTAAGACTCTGGAGGATTACAGCAGTAACTGGTGAAGGCTATTCTGGTCATCAACATTTTGTTTTTTTTAAACAAGGGTAAAAAGGAACAATAATAATGGTAGACACCTCTTCTCGCAAGAGTACCTCCAACTATGTCATCAACTAAAATTGACCTAAAGGCTGGTGAAAAACATAAATCAGATAAAAATGAAGCAGTAATGGAATGTCCAAATTTAAGCAGCCGGTCGGCTGCCATGTTTGACTCTCTGAACACATGGTTAGTGGTAATTTGAATGTCTTGATCTCTCCACACTTGAATATCCTTGATAATATTATGAATCTGCCAAGGGATGTGATTCTTCCCTTCCAAAGCTTGGATCACTATCTTGTTATCGCCTACTACAATTAATTGATCGAAACCATGCGTGAATAGCTAAAGATACCCCATTGCATAGGGTTTTGGCATCCGCCACTAATATTGAAGTGCCCCCGTAATAAGCTGCTTCAGCTTTCAGTAATCTGCCAATCTAATCTCGGACAATGAAGCCCCATGCTGCTGAGGGGCTGATGAGTGATCCGTCAAAGTTGAGTTTTATGAACCCTGGATCAGGGGGTGCCACCTCACAAGATGAATTGAGATGGAGGGGGAAGAAGGCCCCCTCTATTTAGTATCAACCGATATACAAGTCCGGATTCTCCATTTTGCGCTAGCTTTTTTGCCCGAATAAGGCAAGTCAGTGGATTGAAAATTTCATTCCTGAAGACTGTGGCATTCCTGGATTTCTAGATACTCCACAATAGAAACAAAAATCTTTGCTTTAAATTTGAGTTACGAGAGGAATGAATCTTACCCAAACATTGGGATAAGTCTATGCATCAAATCAGAGAAGCACTGAATGGAAGCCAATCATGTTTGTCCGCAACTTCCCAAACCTTCTTGACTATGTGACATTCTTTGAATAGGTGTTCTAAAGATTTAATGTCACTAAAGCATATATGACAGAATGGATCAATATGAAGTCCCCTTCTCAAAAGCGTGCATCTTAGTGGTATAGCTTTATGACACAATTGCCACAGGAAGATAAGAACTTTAAGCATAGTATCAATTTTCCATATCCATTTATAAGACCATTTAGAAGTTTCATGGGCCTGGATCCCATGAGCCATCCAAGTGGCTGATTTTATAGAGAAATCACCTAGGCTATCTAATCCCTAACAAAAGGAATCTTCTGTTTCATGCATGGTTATGGGTATCCCCTGAATTTTCTGAATAATAGGGTGGATATTGAGGACTATCTTAAAAATGAGAGATATCCCATTATGATTGTTGTGTAATAAAATCACAGACTTTACATCAGGTTGGGGAATGTTTTCTTCATCTATTCCCATTATGTCTACTAAATTCCTATTTTTTATCCAATTATCAAACCAAAAGGCGATCGGATCTCCTTTCCCTATCTTCCAAATAATTCCTTTCTTGAGGAGATCTCTACTCTTCAAGATACTTTTCCGCACTAGTGAGTCAATGTTCTTCCATTTGCAGCTAAAAAAGTCAGAGTTGAATAAATACTTTGCCCTCACAGATTGTACCCAAAGGCTTGGTGCATCTATGAGAGCCTTCCAAGCCAGTTTACATTGAAAGGCTTTGTTGATGGCATCTTCTTTGCATAGTCCCAACCCACCTTTACTTTTGGGCAAGCAAATTTTATCCCAAGCAATAAGCGGTAAACTTTCCTTTGTATTTGATTTTTTCCGGAAGAAGTCTATTACATTTATCTAAATAATTGCTAGTACTTTGAGATAATTCAAAACATTGCATTGTATGTGCTGGTAGTAATTCCATGTGAGATTGTATCAAAACTGTTCTGCCAGCTTTAGATAAGCAATTTGCTTTCCAACCCTCTAACTTGGTAGTTGCTTTATTAATAATTTCTTAAAAGGTTGAACTTGATGGCCTCCCTTGGAAAATAGGGCAACCCAAGTATTTGCCTAAGGAATCCCTTTGGGGAATGTTAAAGATAGCAGTTACTAGTTGTTTTTGTGCAGGAGAAGCATTACAAGAAAAGGTCAGAACATATTTGTGGTAATTAACTAGCTGCCATGAGGTTAAGCAAAAAGTGCCAACTATAGTTTTATGCTTGTTACAGCTATCTGAGTTAGCTCTGCGGAAAAGGAGGCAACCATATGAAATAAACGGCATAGAATTTTGATGTCCCTAGAACTTATCTTAACTCCTATACCCGATTTTGGGGTATTAGCTTCTGTGTAAAGCACATGATTAAGGGCTTCCATACATAGTATAAAAATATAAGGGAGAGTGGATCTCCTTGGCTAATTCCTCTAGTTGGGATGAACAAACCCTGAGGTTCATCATCCACAATTATTGAGTATGATACTGAGGAGATGCATTCGTTCATCCAAGAGTTCCAAGTTGGGTGGTATCCCATTTCTTGGTGGCATTTAAGAATAAAGTCCCATTCAATTTTATCATATGCTTTTTCCATATCCAACTTGATTGCTACCCAAGTGGACTTGGTTTTCAAATTCTTGAACTTATGCATAATTTCATGTGTTACCAAAATATTATCATGTATTGATCTCCCGAGTATAAAGGCAATTTGAGATGGGGAGATTAGTCTATCGAGAAGTGGCCTCAACGTGTTAACCAAGATCTTTGAAATGATTTTATAAATTTTCGAGCACAAGTTAATAGGTCAAATCTGTGAGGGGTTGGTCGTCTTTGAGATAAGCGCAATGAAGGTATGATTAACTTCCTTCAGTATTCTCCCATTTGTGAAAAATTTGAGAATGCAGTTAAAAGGATCCTTTTTGACAATATGCCAATAGTTCTTTAAAAAAACCTACTGGTCCTAGAGTTTTATTAAAATCTATGCTGAAAAGTGCATCCTTTACCTCTTCTAAGTTCGGAAGTTTAGTGGGTTCTACGTTATCAATGTCTGAAATTACTTTAGGCAACCCAAACTCAGGGATCATTCTAATCGTGTTGTATGCAGATTTGAAGCTTTGTGCATAGTCTAAAAGGAATTTGTTTGCAACCATTTTATGATCGTCAATCCAGACACCGCAGTCATCTCGAAGTTTCATAACTAATATTCTCTTTCTTATTGAATTTTCTCTATTATGAAAGAATTTTGCATTCCTATCACCATTCACTAGCCATTGTTTTGGAGCCAGCTTCCCCTAATATTTCTGGTTAAACAACATCAATTTCTCCTTTGTTTCAGTAGACGATGCATCCAGGAATTAAACCTATGGCTAGTAGCATTAACTATTAACCTTTCCTCCACATAGTCAATCTTATGAGCATTCTTGGCCTGTCTCTTATGGATGTTACCAAAGTTCTTTTTCAACCAGTCTTTAAAATCGTATTTAATTGTTTTCAATTTTCGCATGCTTTTAAACATATAAGTCCCTCTCTAGCTATTTCTCCAATCCTTTGAGACAATGTCGTTGACATTTTTATATTTACACCAGAAATTCTGAAAGCCAAATGGAAATGCCTTAGCCCTCATACGTTGAATATGGGTCGAAACAATAATAGGATAGCGGTCTGAACATGTAAAACTACCATATGATTCATAAGCATTGGGATATAGATTAGCCCAATCATTTCTAACAATAGTTCCATGAAGCCTTTCATAAACGAGGTGCGTATGCACCCTTTTCTTCTAGGTGAATAGATAGCATGTTACTTGAAGGATTTGTGCATTCATTGTCGTTAGGAAACTATTGAGATGTCAAAATCTGTTGGTAATTGGGGCAGGGCCCCCTAATTTTTCATTAGGGCAAGTTATTTCATTAAAATCTCCCATTATAGACCATGGGATATCTATAACATTATTTGATCGGGATAAGTGCTCCCAGAATTCGTTTTGGTCTCTATTTTGTGCTGGTGCATAAATATCTAATATGGTAGTGTTCTTAGCATTTTCCGCATCATGCACCATCATGTAGATTACCCTTTGTTCTTTTAGTAAGATTGAGGCATGTATATTTTCATTATTCCACAACACCGCTACCCCCCAGAGTGGTTAACTGGGGAGACAAAATCATAATGTTTAAATCCTATTTGAGGGAGAATTCTACAAACGTTAGTTTCATTAACCAAAGTTTCTAATAGAAAGATCAAATCAGGTTTATGAGTATTAGTCAAGAATTTAACTTCTTGTAATAGTTATGCTTTTTTAACACCTTGAGTATTCTAGCATATAATTTTCATTAAAAAAAACTTGAGTATAGAATCCCTCTTGAGCAGGGATAGTTCTTCTATAGTTTTGCAGCAACTCCCACCAAGAAGTATGATTGGAGATGTCAAAACACCAAATTGGTAATCACATATTCTATTAAAAGACCATAAAACTGGAGGTTCCACACTCTAAACCTAAAAGCTTGCTATAAAATACCGTTGGAGAGGGAGGTTGAGAAAAACTGAACCAACCACTTCTCACACCTTACGCAGGTAAACATACTGAGAATATGAACAAAGATCACTACCAGAACACGGTTGCTTTCCTCTTGTCCATCAGACACCATTGTGTTCTCATGAATGTTGTTTGGGTACTAAAGAAAATCACTAAAACAACATATAGGCTGGGAAAGATCACTTTGCTGATGCTTGAGATCGAGATATAACCAGCAATAAAAACGTAAAACTTTGTCTAGGCTCGAAGGCAGTTTGAATAAAGGCCTTGGAAATGCAGGAGAGATCAATCTCGCCATGCATTTCTCTCACTGTAGCAACTTCAATAGCAAATATCAAATCCATATTATTATCAAAAAATTCATAGAGTGAGACATTCCGTTTAACAATAAGACAAATAATCTTGGAATGAGGATTCTCATGTGCTTCTATTGTGCATGGAGGGTTGAAAACATTAAAGGGACCAATACTATGCTGTTAAATGTGGTGCTTGCATCATGTGGTGATTCCAAAATATTCAAGACTAGTCTACTCAACGAAGGTCGATTTGCCCAACTGTAGGTAACATATAAAACATTGGAATTAAAACCAAACCTTAAAGATTGATGAAAAAACTTTTGGTGCAAAATAAAATATAATAATAGAAAGTTATTCAAATAGGCCAGCTTAGAGAACAAAATGATCCCCTAAAGCCAAACAAGGAAAGTCCATGTGATGAGATAGCCATGACCGAAGGTCCAAACGCCCATATCATGATAGCTTGCATCATTAGTAGCAGTCACACCACTAAACCAATCCAAAATATAAAGCACGGGGAAGTTCCAAGCAAGCCAACTAAGTTCATGAAGATCCCAATAGCCCTATTTAACCGTGAAATTCAATTTTGTAGTAGGTTGAGAACCATGGACGACAATATCACAATAATATGCAATACCATCAACTCTAAAAAACCTCATTAAGGTAATTATAATCGATGAATATCTAATAAAATCAGAACACACTAACTTTATTCCCAAATTCAAGTCAAAAGGCCATTGGAGGTGATAAACAAACATGTCCGACCAATATGGATCCACGAAAAATAATGTTGTCTCGAAGGCCAAGGGAGTAATGCAGAGAGGGGTAATTAAGAGAGCCAAAAGGGGAGAGGACATACCTTTGATGGAGTGAAATTGACGAGAGTTTTGATAAACTTACTAGGAGGGGTTCAGGGTTACCAGTTCTGAGCACGTCAATGTCTGAAGTTCCATGAAATTCGGCGGTTGTAAGCACTGGCCAAATGTCTACTTCCACCAAACTATAGAACTTAGTTTCCTGGGTCTCACCATGCCCAAAAGCTCCAATTATCTTCGAAGAATCGAAGCTTCACTTTATGAGATTCCACTGGACCCAACGTTCTGCGACCCAGATTTTGGAACAGTTTGCAGATCTAAACGTCTATGGACCACCGATATGTCACAATCGTAACATTCTGAGTTTGAACCTCTTTAGATTGGTACAAAATCTAGATTTTGGCACTGATATGTTGTCGATTTGAAGATCTAGACAAGAAGGATGGGGATTATACATGAGTAAACAGGTTTATGGGTAGTAGAAGGGCAGTGAGGGGAAAGCAATTGTGTGACAGAGGTAAAGAGCAAGGGTCAAGGGGCTTGTTCATGGTGGTTTGGGGTTCATATCTCACTAGATGATCTTTCTCTCTCACTAGAGCTTCCTCTCTCTCTCTCGCTCGATGTCTAACGAAATAAGAAATTGAAGAATATATTTTGGTCATCAACATGCACAAGAGCTTTCAGTAGTTTTCATAGGCGTTTGATTGTACTTTGTCCCTTTCCCTTTCCCTTTCCCTTTTCCTTTTCCTTTTTATGTTTTGCCATTAATATGGATAATAGCTTCCGAAAAACATCTGAAAAATGAAGCTCCCAGATACGGTGGCAATTCGGATCGAGACAGTGACGTTGCTATTGTTTTATTCACAAATTTTACTAAAATGTCCTTTTTCTGTTTTTCCATTTCTCTTTATTTAATTTCTTTTTTGTTATTTTTAATTTCTATTCTTCTTCTTTATCCATGTAATTAATTATTTGAGATTCATTTATGATCCTATTAGGTTGATACTATACAATATATTCGAAAGTCAATCCTAGTAAAATAAAATTATGTTTTATTGGATTTATAATAAAGGGGTGAAAACTTTTAGGGAGAGTTGAAAGGTAATTTAGTTTGGATTTATAATGATTTAGAAAAATTTTGTCTTATATTTTTAGGTGTAAGATCGAAAGACATTAAGAAATCCTATCATTGATATTGTGTATAATGCTGTAAGCTAGGTAGATTAAAACTTTGTCCGACTAAATAATCTCCTTCTTGATTTAATTTTGAGTTTGATTGCAGTTTATTTTCTGGATAACTCATAATTAAATATTGGGTAGATCTAAAGTATCTGAACTTATAGCTACTAAATAATTTAGTTGGTAGGTAATAAATAATTTAGTTCGGAGGTACTCAATAATTTAGTTGGTAAGTAGTAAATAATTTAGTTCGTAGGTAGGCTCTGATACCATTAATACAAGAGTCTAGTAACTTTTTGTAAAAAAATTGTTCAAAACTCTTTGATGAGAGAACATTAATGAATGAAGAATGGATAACATTGTTTCAAATAGTAAAAAAATGATACTCCCAAAGTAATAAATCAAACTATCGACAAGCAATTTTGAGAATTCATACCTTCCTTTTTCTCAGAATATCTGTTCTTTAATCTACCGTCAATTTCTAAACTATTTCTCTCACCTCAAAAGCTTTCAAAAATAAAATATAGATTTAAAATTTTCTTGAAGATAATTCTTTTTTATTACTTGGTTTCCCAAAAGATAGAAATTAGAACATTATGGAAAACATATTACTCTTTAGGTGATCTATGCTTCACTTAAATGCCTCTCTTATTTCTTTTCCCTCAGAGTTACATATTTATAGTACTTTTACGGGCAATGCTAGAGTCATTGCTTACCTCATCCTTAGCTAGTATCATATAGTAAAGATAAGCTGACAAGATAACGAATAAAGATAATGAAGTTACATTCTTTTAGACTTTTAAAAGATAAGGTCCACAAAGTTGATAGTGACTTTTGTCGGCAAAATCGTAGCCATTAATAGTGTCGGTAAAATCTGAGTCTTACATCTGGCCTTTTGGTGGTAAAATCTGTGCCATTCGTAGTCGTGCTTGTTTTTCTTTTTCTTTTCTGAATAGTTCAGCAAATTTAGTTTTGACAGTTGTAGATGCTTGGAAGTTTTCTGGCTCAAGTGTGAGAAGAAACTTCAAGAGCTCATCATCGTAGATTCCCTCCTTCATTCATTCCTTTTTTAGGATGATATAATTAGCTCCTTTATGCAGACTTCAGAGTCTAGAAGAATATAGTCGATCACTTTACCATTTAACACCAAAGGCTCCATTAGTTCTTCTATAATTAATCCAAGATTCATTGGACCTGAAGGGTTCAAATTTTTTGGTAGCTTTAATGTTAAGTTCAAACTGTTCAGGGATATAGCCAACTTGAATTAAGCTGATTTCAGGGTATAGGACATCAGTCTCTTCATCTTTCTTTGGCAGAATAGTACGAAATTTTACAAATATAGGTCCTTTATTGAAAGTGTTGAGAGTTTGAATTATTTCCAATAGAAATTTAGACATTTCAGTTAATTTTGGGTCTAGGTAAAGAAAATCAAGATATCTAAACTGATAAAGCTGATAGTTTGTGACTGGATTTGATCCCGAGCAGGCAATAAGTTGCAACGAAGAATTTTCCTCCGCTGCAGAAAGTTTCTAGTAGTTCTTGTAGTTTCCAGTAAGCTAGTTCAGTTATCCTTTAATAGTATGAGAAAAAAAGGGGCACAAATATCAAAACTAACAAACTTTTTAGCTTGGCTAACTTTGGTTATACTTCTTTTTTATAATAGTTTGGCTTTTAGTTCTTGCATCTCTTTTTCTTTTTCAAGAAATGGACAGCTTGAAGTAGGCTCTTCAAATTTAATAGTTTGCAAAAATTGTGACTTTACTGGGCTAGTAGTTGAAGTAGTCGATATAGTTGAGGAAGGTGGTTTTAGAGAGCTAACTGATCTCAACATCTCTCCTTTGGAGAGTTCATCTATCTTGACTATGACATTGTCAACTATAGCGTTAACTTCTATTTCAAGTTCTTATAGTCTTGCTGAGATAGTCTCAAGATATTCCTTAAAGTTAATTGTGATATCTTTAAGTTCTTTGATCTTGTCTGGAGTCATCATAGTTAAGATAATCTGCTTCTTGTGACAGATAATCTGCAAGAAAATTGTTATTTTCCGTATTAAATTGGGATAAAAAAAAGTTGGCCATCTATGAAGCTTGCGCATATGAGGACGCTTATCTAAAACTTATTTAAAAATGTAGTTGCAGGTTTATTGTTTGTCAGTACTTTAAAATGTTTAGGTAGAAGAAATAATCTCCATTTTTAATTCCTCTAATTATAGCTAAAATTTCTACTGACATATTTCATTAAGATCAATTCTAAGTACAACTGACAAAGCTTTATCAGAAGTATCAGTTTACATTATTAAATTGTCTTCTAGTTCTGGTAGTCTAAACTGAGGTAAATTTTTACATTCTGATTTTTGACGATTTGGTTGTGATAATCGCTCCATCCTATGGTATTATTTTTCCGTAATAGACTTTGGCATTATTTTCCTTAATGTAAGCACTAACATAATTAACCTAAAAATTCTTGTATTTGTTTTTTAGTTCTTAATTCATCAGGATATTATGATATTTTCTTGAAATATGAATTTGTAAAGAAATACTATTTGATCCCAATTCGAATACTAAGAATTCAATTTTTTTTCTTGTTCAATTGTAGCTTTCTTTTTACTAAGTCATATTCCTTCTTTTAAAGCAATTTTAGCAAACATTTGTAGATGTTCTCTATGTTCTTCTATGGTTTTTGAACTTATTAAAATGTCATTAACCTAAACAACTAAAAATGAGTTTAAGTGTTTGAAATGATTGTGCATTCTTTTTGAAATATTATAGGAGCGTTTTATAGTCCAAATGGCATTACAATCCACTCGTAAAAACATTGAGGTGTACTAAATCTGTATGTTTGATACTTTATTCTTTCATTTTTGTTTGCCAAAGTTGGCATTTACAGTCAAATCAAAACAAGTATTTTTGCTTTTAACAAGATTAATTAAGACTTCTTTATTATGCAAGAAGTAATTGTCAGTCTTTGTAAATTGGTTGATTTTTTAATAATTAATTACCATACTTGCTTTATTTCTTTATTTTTCTGCTTCATTCATTACCATAAAGGCTAGTGACGAATAACTACTTTTTGAGGGTCTTATTAATCCTTTTTCTAATAATTATTTGATTTGTACAAAAAATTCTTTTATATCTTCTAATGTGGTAAAGCATAAGTTTTTTTTTTTAAATAGTGTAAATTTAGCAAATTGTTTAGGAAAATCATTTCCTGCTAAAATATCATATCCTAAGATGTATTGTAAGACTAAAGAAATATTAAGAATTTTATTTCCTAACATGATGAACACATTACTCTTTACAAGTTTTGAATAAGTAGTCGTAGGGTGAACACCTTTAATTTTAATTTTTCGATCAGATGAGAGTTTTTTCATTTTCGTAATAAAAGTTCTGAAAAAAGGCTACTTCTGATCTAGTGTCTATTAAGACTATAGTTGTAATATCTAAGTCTTTTACTTTTACGTCAATATATGTAAGGATAAGAATGTGAAGTTCTTTCATATTCTATAAAGGATGATTGTATTTTGTTGATTGATTAGGGTGATTTGGGTCAGCTTTATTTCATAAGTTGTGAATTGGTCCAGGAAATTCATTCCAAATAATATATAATAGAATTCATTATTAATAGAATGATCCATATAACAATCACATTCTAATAGCATAGAGCTAGGAGTTTTCATCATAATTTTGGATTTTTGATTAACAGTAGACCTTCTAACATCATATGTGACGAAATCATATTCAGTGGCAGAAATGATTGGAATAGGTTTTATACGATGACATTAAGATGTAAGTATATCAATTAAGATTTTATTTTCTATCCATATTTATCCATTAAAATATTCTAACTTTACTTTGTAAGTTTTATTATTAGTGTTTGCAATTGTAATGCTTTCAGGCTGCAATCTAGGTATTCTTAACATTCTAAAGCTTCTCGGCAGGGTTGGTTGGTTAGCGATTTTCATTCTTTTTTTTGCATAAGAAAGTCGATGCGCTTCATAACTACTTGATGTTTCGTCTTCTTCTACTAATTGAAAGTCTGGTAATGGCGCTTGCTGCTGAGAAGATCGGGTCTACAGTTATTTTTCTTATTTGTTTTACTTCTTTAATAGGAAATTAGTGTTAGAGAAAATGTATAATCCTCCGTAATAAAATGATAATGCATCATTTTCTGGTTGAAGTCCTATATCTATTAAAAGTTTAAATTATAAATTGAGAGTATCTTCAATATTTTTACTCTACAAAATAACTGAGTAATTTGGATGGGGTTCAAAGATTATTTTTTTTATAAATCAAGTTTCCTTATAAAGTTCCGAGATGACTATTTTGAGTATTTTTAAATCTTTGATCATATGGCGATAAAATGATGGGTAAATTAATGCCTTCTTTAAAATAAGCTTTCAAAGCAATTTGTATTCCATGTAGATGCACCTATTAATTAAATCTTGATCATTTGAGGGAATTTTTTCCAAAAATTTTTAATTATGTCTTCGGTCATTAGTCTTAATATGATATTTCCTTATAAATGTTGGACCTTAACTGGTTGTTCTGTAGTATACAATCTAAAATATCGTATTAGTTTTCTTATTAGGAAATCATCTAATTTTTTCATAAAGTTTCTTGGATCCTTGAGAGATAGATTTGCCGCTACTATTTTTGCATATAGTTTCTGATTAAAAGTAATTACTCCTGTATGGTTTTTGTTATTTTCTTATTCTTGTTGTTGTACTCTATCTATTTCTTGGGTGGTCATCTTCAGTATCTAAATAATTGTGCTTAAGAAGTATTTGTTTCTTCTTCTGAATTAATAGATTCCTAACAACTAGGGATAACGTCATATATATTAGAGTTTATGGGGTGGAGTTCATCTTGAATTTCGTCAAATTCTTCTGAGAAAAGTTTTACTATATTAGCTTTTCTTTTATTACAATCCATGGATTTATGTCCTATTTTTCCACAGTTCCACAAGTGGCAAGAAGTTGATTTTTTATTTCTTTTACAATATCTATCTTCCAGATTAGAATTCTCTTGAGTTAAGTTCTCATGTCTAAGTTGAAAATTATCCTAATTATAGACCAAAAAGAAAAAAAACTCTAAAGAAAAATATAATGAAAACCCCACAAAAGAAGATATCGAAAAGAAAATTTTCCAAAAAGAAAAGTTCAAAACCAAAAAGAACGAAGATTGAGAAGGCAAAAACTGAAAAAATTTGTTAACAAACCACAAAAGCGTAGTAATAGACCTGGCAAAACTGACCCACCTTGAACCCACCCAAAAATGTTAAGTTTTGAACACGATTTTCTCGATTCAAGTTTGAAATGAATTGAACCCAAAAACCCCGCAAAGTCGAGGATAAAACTTGATCCGAACTTGAATCCGCCCACTTGACGCGAACATTATATCCTTATTTTTTAATCTTTCATTTATCCTCTTGACAATAATGATTGTTCATTAAATCAAATTATTTTGAGAGACATTATATATTATTACATCCCCTCACAAATTAAACAATAGTACCTTGCTTTACCAACTTCATTATCATAAAATAACATCGTATACAACTTATAATTTCGACAACTTATAAGAATGAGTACGAAATGATGTGAGATAATATCCTACCCGTATGAAAATCAAATAAAATAAGCTAAAAATTAAAAATTTATAAGCCATGCCGTTATACTTTCAATGAAATGAATGTGTCCAATATTATTTTAGATAAATTACTCTCTCCAAATCTAAATTTTTGATGTTATAATTAAAATACAATATCTTGTACTTCTCCAATTTCCTAATTTTTTTTGTGTTTCCATTCTAATATGTCTTTAACTACAATGCTAGTAATATGAAATGGGCTAACCATATTTGTATTGCATTGACCTCTTAATAAAGTATACTTAATTGGATAATGGTGGGTCAGTTAACAAAGATGTCGAATTATTAAATAAGTCATTACCGAGGCGAGCCGCTTCAACCCATTAAGTTGCTTCAGACAGGCTGGCCCACTAATATCCAGACCCGATTGACCTTACCTGAATATACTGGCTGACCCGTCCAACCTAAGAGTGACACAACTCTTTGCCCAGTCGTACATAACGTTCATGTATTATATGAAAGGTTTGAATATTTTTAACATTCTGTTAAAAAATAACAATTATCTTTTTTTATTAAATAATGATGAATTTCTACAATAAAGAAGCTCAATTTTTTAATTTTGAAAAACGAAAAAATAATTAACAAAAAGGTGCTCTAAACCCGTTGAGTCGACCTGAAATCCGTAAAATCGAAATACACCCGCCCGTATTTTACCTGAACCCAAAATACACCCAACCTGTATTTTACCCGAACTTGAATACACCCAACCCGTATTTAATCGGCCCATCCGAAGTGACAGGTATAAATTTCACATCCGTATCGTCCTGGTTCTTTAATATCATGGTAACATAGGGTTACTTCTTTGATATGTCTTCTTCTATTTTCTTGTAGATAGAGTTGTATCATTTCTCTATTTATTACAATTTATATTGCTGCTACATATCTAAAAGCTACAAGTTGCCTTGCAAATTCTTCAAATTTTTCAGAGAAATATTTATTCCATGGATTACGAAATTTGTTTGACAATAGCTATATATAAGTTTCTTGATTAGGAAATTCGATATTTTTCCATAATTTATACTCCTTCTTCTGCACCAATTTTAAGTTTCTTTTTACGTCAATTTCTATTAAATTCCTTATATTAGAAGATATTCCTGTGTACCACTTATATACTATTATTTTAAAAGTTATGTTTATTAATTGCATTTGTATTATTAGTTGTTTAATAGATTCATCCATTTCTCGAATTTCTACTTTTACTTCTTTTAGTTCTACTTCAATTTGTGGAAAACTCATGATTTTAGTATTTATTATTCTTTCTCATTAAAGTAATATTCTGTACCAAATTGATCTAGATTATTATCATTATTGTACTCGAAATTTTCTACAAATTCTAATTAGCTCTTCTTTCTTCCTCATAGATTAGGAGATCTAATCTATCTTCATTCTTCCACATTATTTCTTTAGCACAGCTAATTGTCTGAAGGTAATCACTTTTTTGAGTATAATATCTTTCTCCTTGTCTCATTTCTTCTTTAGAATAAGTTTGATATAAATTAAGGATAAATTCACAATTACATTGGGTAGTTATTTTTAGATTTGGAACTTCAGGTTTTTTCATTATTTTTCTGAGCATAAATTCGTACAAGTCTTTCAGTTACAGCTATTATTTTTTATTCAAAAATTATACATTTATATCTATTTTGAATAGATATTTTATGAGTTGTAATATATCAGTGTCTCCATACATTCCATATTCTATTTCTTGTTTAAATTGTTCAAAGTTCATTTCTAATGTTTTTCCTAATATATCCATTCTTTCTTTAAAGCTTTTGTATTATGAATTTTATTAGTTTTGCATTTTAGTCATTTCAAATTTCAATATTTGCATATGAGGCCTTTCCATACTTTCAAGGAATCGCATACAACTGGTACACAAGTATATATTCTAATATTAGGAATTTAATAGAAATTGATATAAAAAGAAACTTAAGAATTGGTGTAGAAGAAGAAGTATGGACTATGGAAAATTTTCTAATTGGACAATTCGAAGGATACGAATATATCGAACATCAAGAAAATTCGAAACTGGAAAAGAAAAAGAACCACTATATGAATTAACCATTTTAAGAGTCTCCAACTTATGCAACATTAAGAGCTTCTTCTGTGAATTTGGCAAATATTATTATGAACTTTATTACTTAATAGAAAATCAAGAAACTTATATACAGCTATTATTAAACAAATTTCCTAATCCATGGAATAGATATTTCTCTGAAAAATTTGAAGAATTTGGAAGCCAACCCACAACCTTTAGATCTGTTGTAGCAGTACAAACTATAAATAAATAGAGAAATGATACAACTTCGTTTACAAGAAAATAGAAGTCGTCATATCAAAGAGGTAGCCCTATGTTGCAGTGATAACAATGAACCAGGACGATAGGTATAGTGAAAACAATCCTAATTACAGACCAAAAAGAAAAAGAACTCTACAGAAAAATATAAAGAAAACTCCACAGAAGAAGATTTCGAAAAGAAAATTTTCTAACAAGAAAAGTTCAAAACCAAAAAGAACAAAGATAAAAAATGAGAAATCTGTTAACAAACCACAAAAGAGCAGTAAACATTTTAGACATGAGAACTTAACTTAAGAGAATTTTAATCCAAAAAATAGATACTATTCTTATCAATGCTGGAATTATGGAGAAATAGGACATAAATCTATCGATTGTAATGAAAGAAAAGCTAATATAGTAAAACTTTTCTCAGAAGATTGACGAAATTCAAGATGAACTCTACCCCATAAACTCTAATATATATGATGTTATCCCTAGTTGTTATGAATCTATTAGTTTAGAAGAAGAAACAGATACTTCTGAAACACAAAGTTATTCAGATACTAAAAATGAGTACTAAAGAAATAGATATAGTACAACAACAAGAGCTAGAAAATACGAAAATTATATAGGAGTAATTACTTTTAATCAAAAACTATATGCAAAAATAGTAGATACAGATCTATCTCCCAAGGATCCAAGAAACTTTATGAAAATTAGATGATTTTCTAACAAGAAAACTAATACAACGTTTCAAATTATATACTATAGAACAACCAGTAAAGGTCCAACATTTATAAGGACATATCAGATTAAGACTAATGACTGAAGACATAATTGAAAAATTTTTAGAAGAAATTCCCTCAAAAGATCGAGATTTAACTACATATGTGCATCTATAAGGAATACAAATCGTTGTAAAAGCTTGTTTTAAAGAAGGAGTTAATTCACCCATCATTTTATCACTACATGATCAAAGATTTAAAAATGTTGAAAATAGTCATCTCAGAACTGTACAAGGAAACTTGATTTATAAAAAAATTAATCTTTGAATGCTATCCAAATTACTCAGTTACTTTGCAGAGTAAAAATATTGAAGATATTCTTAATTTACAATTTAAACTTTTAACAAATATAGGATTACAACCTGGAAATGAAGCATTATCCTTTTATGACAAAGGATTATACATTTTCTCTAACACTAATTTCCCTATTGAAGAAGTAAAATAAACAGGAAAAATAACTGTAGACTCGATCTTCTCAACAGTAAGCACCATTATATCACCTCCAATGCAAGAAGCAAGGTTACTTGCATTAACAGACTTTTAATTAGTAAAAGAAGATGAAGCTTCAAGTAGTTATGGAGCACCTAGACTTTCTTATATAGAAAGAGGACTGAAAATCGCTAATCAACCTACCCTACCAAGAAGCTTTAGCATGTCAAGAATACCTAGATTGTAGCCTAAAAGCATAACAATGGCAAACACTAATAATAGAACTTATAAAGTAAAGTTATAATATTTTAATGGACGAACATGGATAGAAAATAAAATCTTAATTGATACAGGTGCATCTCAATGTCATTGTATGCCTTTATCTATTCCAATCATTTTTGCCACTGAATATAAATTTAATCAAAAATCCAAAATTATGATGAAAACTCCTTGCTCTATGTCATTACAATGTGATTGTTATATTGACCATTCTATTAGTAATGAATTCTATCATATATTATTAGGAATGGATTTCCTAGACCAATTCACAGTGTATGAAATAAAATTGACCCAAATCACCCTAATCAATTAGCAAAATACAATCATCCTTGATGGAATATGAAGGAACTTCACATTCCTATCCTTACATATATTTATGTAACAGTAAAAGACGTAGATGTTACAACTATAGCCTTAATAGATACTGGATCAGAAGTAACATTTTTCATGACTTTTTATTACCAAAATGGGAAAAACTCACATCTGATCGAAAAATTGAAATTAAAGGTGTTCACCCTACGACTATTTATTTAGAACTTGTACAAAGTAACATGTCCATCATATTAGGAAATAAAATTCTTAATATTCCTTTAGACTTGCAATACAACTCAGGATATGATATTCTATTTGAAAAAGATTTTCTTAAACAATTTGCTAAATTTACATAAACTCCTTGTACGATATATCTTATTATAAAATGTGGTCATACGCTTAAAATACCTACCTTAAAATGCCATTGCAGAGTATGCGCGAAACGTGTGGATAGGGATATGAACAAATAGCACTTTCAACACAAATACAAAAACCAAGTTTCAAAGTAAAGATAAGCAAGAAAGAAGGTTCGATTAATAAGTTAAAACAAATTTATTCTTAGAACCCTTTACAATTCTGGAAAGTTGAACATCCTTGGCCAAAAATATAATTAACTTAAGAAGTATATATTAAAGAAAAACCTATGCTTTACACGCCAGAAGGTATGAAAGAATTTTTTGTATAAATCAAATAATTATTAGAAAAAAGGATTAATAAGACTCTCAAAAGGCATCTATTCGGCACCAGCCTTTATGGTAATGAATGAAGCAAAAAAAACAAAGAAATAAAGCAAGAATGATAATTGATTATAAAAAAACTCAACCAATTTACAAAGACTGACAATTACTTCTTACCTAATAAAGAAGTCTTAATTAATCTTGTTAAAAACAAAAAATACTTCTCAAAATTTGACTGTAAATCCAGATTTTAGAAAATAAAAATGGAAGAAGAAAGTATCAAATATACAGGATTTAATACACCTCAATGTTTTTACGAATGGATCTAATGCCATTTGGACTAAAAAAATACTCCTAGAATATTTCAAAAAAGAATAGACAATGCTTTCAAACACTTAAACTCATTTTTAGTTGTTTATGTTGATGACATTTGCAAATGTTTACGGAAACAACTTGAAAAGAACATAGTGAATATAGAGAACATCTACAAATGTTTGCTAAAACTGCTTTAAAAGAAGGAATATGCCTTAGTGAAACGAAAGTATAATCGAACAAGAAAAAATTGAATTCTTAGGATTGTAATTGAGATCAATTAGTACTTTTTTACAAACTCATATTTCAAGAAAAATAACATATTATCCTAATGAATTAGGAACTAAAAAACAAATACAAGGATTGTTTGGATTACTTTAACAATGCTAGTGCTTATATTCCTGATCTAGCAAAGAAAAAGAATGACTTACAAAGTCTATTAAGGAAAAATAATACCAAAGGATGGACCAATTATCATGCCCGAATCATCAAAAATCTTAAAGAAGAATGTAAAAATTTACCTCGGCTTAGCCTACCAGAACCAGAAGACAATTTAATAATGCAAATTGATGCTTCTAACAAAGTTTGGTCAGCTGTACTTAGAACTGATCTAATGAAATATGTGGATATCACAGTGGAACATTTTCTCAAACAAAAGAAAACTACAATACTATGGAAAAGAAATCTTAGCTATAATTAGAGGAATTAAAAAATAGAGATTATTTCTTCTACCTAAACCTTTTAAAAAACTGATAGACAATAAAGCTGCAACTACATTTGTTAAACAAGTTTTAGATAATGGTTTTCATATGCACAAACTCCATAGTTGGCAAACTTTTTTAATCTGAATTTAACGCTATTTATGAGCATGTTGCAGGAAATAACAATTTTCTTGCAGATTATCTGACGAGAGAAGCATATTGTCTTAACTATGATGACTCCAGACAAGATCAAAGAACTTGAAGATATCGTAATTGACTTTAACGAATATCTTGAGACCGTCTCAGCAAGACCAGAAGAACTTGAAATAGGAATTAACGCTATAATTGACAATCCCAGAGTCAAGATAGACGAACTCTCCAAAGGAACAGTCGATATTATTGGAAATATGAAAAAAGATCTTGAACAAGGGAGTACGATGTTAACAGAGATGCTGATGTCAGTTAGCTCTCTAAAACTACCTTCCTCAACTATTTTGACTTCAACTACTAGCCCAGCAAAGTCACAATCTTTGAAAACTATTGAATCTGAAGAGCCCACTTCAAGCTCTCCATTTCTTGAAAAAGAGAAAGAGATGCAAGAGCCAAAAGTCAAACTATTATAAAAAAGAACTATAAGCCAAGCTAGCCAAGCTAAAAAGTTTGCTACTTTTGATATCTGTGATCATTTTTTCTCAGACTATTGAAGGATAATTGAATTAGCTTACTAGAAACTATAAGAATTACCATAAACTTTCTATAGCTAAGGAAAATCCTTGTTTGTAAAGCTTATTGCTTGCTCGGGATCAAATCTAGATACAAACTATCAGCTTTATCAATTTGGATATCTTGATTTACTTTATGTAGAACCAAAATTAACTGAAATGTCTAAACTTTTATTGGAAATAATTTAAACTCTCAAGACTTTCAATCAGTGACCTATACTTGTAAAATTTCATACTATTCTGCCGGAGGAAGATGAAGAGACTGACGTCCTATACCTTGAAATCACCTTAATTCAAGTGGGCTAATGGTTTGAAATTAATATTGAAGCTATGAAAAAATTTGAACCCTTCAGGTTCAATGAATCTTGATTTAACTATAGAAAAACTAGTGGAGCCTTTGCTGTTAAATGCCAAGATGATAAACTATATTCTTTTAGACTCTGAAGTCTGCATAGAGAGCTAACTGTATTATCCTAAAAAAGGAAGGAATGAAGAAGGGAATCTATGATGGTGAGCTCTTGAAGTTTCTTCTCACACTTGAGCCATAAAACTTCTAAGGATCCACATCTGTCAAAACTAAATTCGCTGAACTATTTGGAAAAGAACAAGAAAAACAAGCACGACTATGAATGGCGCAGATTTTTTACCCCCAAAAGGCCAGATGTAAGGCTTAAATTCTACTGATACTATCAATGGCTACGATTTTGCCGGCAAAAGTCACCATGAACTTTATGGACCTTATCTCCTAAAAGTCTGAAAGAATGCAACCTCATTGTTTTTATTCATTATCTTATTAGCTTATCTTTATTGTATAATACTAGCTAAGGATGAGGTAAGCAATGACTCTAGCATTGCCCTTAAAAGCACTATAAACTAGTGCTTAAGCTAGTGCTACACACAAGTTGTTGCGAAATATTGTACTTTGAATTGTTATTTTTGATGATATGTTTGCATTTCTTGGCTCCTAAAAGGAAAAGATATTAATTTGAATTTATCTCGATAATATTATGGGTGTCAAACCTTATATCATGAATTATAGAATTTAAGAAAAGGATATTCAACACTCAGTTACTGCATTTTATCATTGCTATTTTATTTAAACAAAAAGCATCATTAAGAGAACCAAGATAGATGTTATGATTTATTATCTTTAAGAAATTGAAGCAAGAGCCCTTTGTTATTGAACTTCAATATAGGATACATTATAACACCTTCAAATGTGAAACTCTTGATGGCCAATTTGAGATTCTTGTTTACCCAAAATTGACATGCATGATCCTCTTCAAGTTCAAATTGAAGTTGTACTTCCTCACAAAGGTAAAACAACATTGAGTTACATGATTTTAAATTATAAATAATTGAGATAGTGTTAGTACATGTGTTATGACACTAAAATTTTAAGTATTACTGGTATTATATGACGCACACTTCGTGATTTTTAATTATTAATTATGGCCAATATGCAGTGCTTTAACAAAACATGTAATCTTTGCCCCACATTTGCCTTTTGTATAAAAGTAACTAATTTCTGACTGGAAATTTTAAAGAAGTAGTTGTTCTTAATAAATGAATGAAATATAAGACACTTTATTTTCCCCTATTTTTATTCTTTCTGATGATTTATTTCACTAAGAGGAGTGAGTATGGCATCTATCCTATTTCCCTTAACTTTCTGTCTCTCTATTGCACCAATAATTATCATTGTTGGGTTCTTGTTCAATATTTTTGGGCTTATTATAATTTGATTATTATCATAAAGCTAAAGCTACAGTTTTTTTCCTTTGAGCTTGAGTCATCAAATTACCCTTAAATATATCGTTTAGAGCTCCTTCAATAATGGTACTTCTCTTTTATTTGTTTATTTTAAATTCTCTTTTATTATTTTAGTGTGACTATGTTATTTTGATTGAGATTATGAGATAGTAATACTTTTTCATTGCAATGGGCATTTTTCATTCTTTGTAGTTCATGGTTAATGCTGAAATTTTAAAGTTCATTGATCATGTAATTTGCATGGGTTCACTTGAATTTTAGTGGGCCTGAATTAGGAAGTTGTAGCCATTTAGATCTTAACGTAGTATTGTTAGGTTAATAGGAATTAATTGATTGTCAAAATTGTTACAAAAGGTGGTCAAAATTAGCGCTAATGACATCCTGTTTCAGTCATAATAGTAGTGGTTTCATATTTATTTTATTAGTTTGCGGTTAGATGAATTTCTTCAATGAGCTTTTTCCTGAAGGAAATGTATAAGTAATACGTAACGGAATCTCTTATTTTCTAATTTATTTCCACTTTTGTAGTGAAATAAAAAGGAAAGTGTTGCATTAAATTGATAGTTTACGCTATTTTGAGAGTTACTGTTAGCACTGTTTACCTCATATGTCAACTTCTTGTTTTGAAAATATAAATTTCATGTGATACACACACACACACACACACACACACACACACACACATATGTATGTAAGTATGTATGTATGCATGTATGTATGTATGTATGTTTAAATGTGCTAATAGTTAGAACTATAGTTGTTTACCTTTGGTGCGTTATTGAAGACTTCTTTGTATACCATGTTTCTTGTGTGTCCTTTGTAATTGACGTCGTCTTCGTCAATTAGGAATTTCAGTCCGTCGGGTGATGTTACCCTTGACATTGCTACATACAGTTGCCCGTGGCCAAACATTGGTTTAGGTGAGTATACTCCCACTGTTTTTAACGATTGTCCTTCACTCTTGTTGATGGTCATGGGATAGCATACTCTTTAAGAATGTTAAAATAAAGGTCCACAAAATTTGATCTGATAGTTGCATGAATGTAATCTTCCTACATCAAACAAAAGTGAAGAAATATATTCCATTACATAACTTGGTTTGAAGTGAACTATTATCACCTGTAAAAAAAAAAAAAAAGGCATTCTAATGTAATTAGAGAACCATATGGCATTGAAAACTAACATATACTCTACCTAGTCTTGAAAATATTATATAATATTATCATGACAACATGTTTTACTAATATTAGCACTAATATATTTCATTTCTTTTCAAGAAAAAATGACATGGAGAGAGTTGATATTTTTTCATTTATCATACTTAAGATAACAGCAAAATAGTGAAGATATTAGCTACTAACCTTTTCATCGATGAGAAACATATCGTCACTCAAGAATGAGCCATTGTTCATGTTATAGCACTCCCACATTCTTAATACTCTAACTTTTACTCGCCAATCAGCTTTTTCAGCGGATAATTGATGGATAAAAGAATAATTATCCATTACAATAGCTTTTGATTATCCTCAGTTGCTTAGTAGTTGGTGGTTGTGAATGTACACTTGGACACCTTTATATAGTAATATATTAGATAATTTAGAGGATAATATAACAAATTTATCAAATTAAGGATTAAATTACGCTATGAATTATTTGAAAGGTTGTTGCATAAAACAATTAATCCTACTAAATATTGTATTAAAGTTTCTAGAAATGTAGTTGGAAGGTTGAATGTTATGGAACAAAAATTATTAAAACGGAATCTATTAATTTCTTTTTGGATTGATAAGGAATCTATTAACCCCAATGTCTACCTA
Organism: Carnegiea gigantea; assembly: GCA_029747015.1. NCBI lineage: Eukaryota > Viridiplantae > Streptophyta > Magnoliopsida > Caryophyllales > Cactaceae > Carnegiea > Carnegiea gigantea. The sequence goes on from JAKOGI010001177.1 coordinate 271,055, forward strand.
ATTCCGCCATCCCTCTCTTCCCCTCTCTCTCTAGATTGTTGTGCGTAGCTTGTTTAACCACTAATCCATTCCATAACGCATGACGTTAAACCTGACTTGTTACTACATTATGCAAAAAACCAACTCAAACCAAATGGATAAAGTTTATTAAAATTGGAGGAATAGACAAAAAAAATATACAGAAATGTATTTTAATTCTAGAAGACAAAATTAAAAGTGATTGGCCACCCATAATATTATATGCGGATAACCAATCAATATTCTGTAACTAATTTCATGGAATTTAAAAGGGTAGAAAGAACATGTAAGTGTAAATTAAACCTTAAGAATATGTGGTAATGACCCTTTTGTGATTTTAATTATATTGGTTTATTTAGAATGCGTTGATGCATGATACAATCAATCATATTAAATATTGTATTCCATTGATGTAGAAATGCATTTGAAAGGTTGAGTGTTATGACAGATTAATTGTTAAAATGAATCTGTTACTTGCTCTATAACTTAAGGTGATTTATTATTAGAAAAAAATGGACAAAGTTTATTAAAATTGGAGGAATAGGCAAACAATAATATGTAAAAATGTATTTAAATTTTATAAAGAAAATTAAAAGTCATATGATGAGATTAATGTATCTAATATTTAAATGATTCAATGTCAGGGTAGCATAGGCTTAGAAAATCAAATAGAAAGCATACATTCAAAAGCATTTCGTTGGCAAGGTAGGAAACACTTACTTCGATGATTGTGATGAATTGAATTGCAGTGTTACCGGTCCATCATTTACCGAATTGACCTTTAGTTCAACAGGATAAAAGCAAAGAAAGATCAATCTCTTTTAAGATAAAGCATAATAAAGTGAGAAACAATGACGTCCGGGGACGTTAAGGGTGTAATCTTACCTTCATCATTGCTCCAAATATACCATCTACAACAGAGAAAACAAATCAAATCAAGTAAGAATATACAATCTCATTAATTAAGCATCAAATGACCTAAGATGTATATAATGTCATCAAGTCGGGGAGGGACGGGAAAACAATAATATGTAAAAATGTATTTAAATTCTATAAACAAAATAAACAGTCATATGAGATTAATGTATGTAATACTTAAATAAAAAGTCATATGACATTAACATAATGCATATTTGAACTTATTTGAGTTTTTGTAAGTTGTAACATATACTAATTTTTTCTTATAAAAGGAGACATAATAAATCATATTATCTGTCCCTAGTGAAAGAAGTCAACTTGGGAAATGGAAGTCGAGCAATCATCTACGTCGAAGCCATCTGATGAAGTTTTGGCCAAACTGGGTTATGTAGTAATTGATAAATTATTCCTCTTTAGAAACTGGAAGATTTTCTCTTTTGTACATTTCTTAAAACCTTAATTGTGAATAACTACTTTAAATGTAAGTGATTTTAATTTAATAAATGTAATACATATAAATGCTTAGGATGACACGTGTCCTAACCACGTCACTCGGACTCAGTTATATATATATATATATATATATATATATATATATATATATATATATATATATATATATATATACACACACACATACATATACATATATATATATATATATATATATATATATATATATATATATATATATATATATATATATATATATATATATATATATATATATATATATATATATATATATATATATATATATATATATATATATATATATGATATGTAACTTTGAGGGAAAAGAAAGGAGAAATGCACTTGGGTGAAGCAAAGATCACTCAAAGAGCAACCTGTTTTCCACAATGTTCTAATTTCGCTTTTTCGGGAAACTAAGTAATAAAAAAGAATTATCTTCAAGAAAATTTCGAATCTATATCTTTATTTTTCAAAGCTCTTGAGGCGAGAGAAATAGTTCGAAAATCGAAATAAGTCCTATAAGGCCCGTCGAAAAGAAGATGTGGCTGAAGATTAAAGAACGACATATCTCAAGGGGAGATTCTGAGAAAAAGGTAGGCATAAATTCTCAAATTTGCTTGTCTATAGTTTGATTTATTACTTTGATAGTACCATTTTTATGCCATTTGAAACACTATTATCTATTCTTCATTCATTAATGTCCTGTCATCAAAGAGTTTAAAATATTTTTCTACAAAAGTTACGAGACCCTCGTATTAATGGTATCAGAGCCTACCTACGAACTAAGTTATTTAGTGCCTACTAACTAAACTATTTAGTACCTACAAACTGAATTTTTTATTACCTACCAACTAAATTATATAGTACCTACGAGTTCAGTTACTTTAGATCTACCCAATATTTAATTATGAGCTATCAAAAAAATAAACTACAATCAAAGTCAAAATTAAATCGAGAAGGAGATTACATAGCCGGACAATGTTTTAATCTACCTAACTTAAAACATTACACACAAGATCAAGCATGAGATTTTTTAAGTTCTTTCGATCTTGCACCTAGAAATATAAGGCAAAATTTTCTAAATCATTATAAATCTAGACTAAATTATCTTTCAACTCTCCCTAAAAGTATTCACCCTTTCACTATAAATTTAATAAAAGATAATATTACTTTATTAGAATTAACTTTCGAATATACTGTATGGCATCAACCTAACGGGAATATAAATGAATCTCAAATAACTTATTACATGGATAAAGAAGAGCAATAGAAATTAAAAATAAGAAAAAAGAAATCAAATAAAGAGAAAAGGAAAAAGAGAAAAACGCCATTTTAGTAAAATTGATGAATAAAACAAAAAGCAACATCGTTGTCTCGACATGAATTGCCACCCCTGATTCCAAAAAGGAACTCTAAGATATGTTAAAAAGATGAAGCAATTGAGGCAATGACAAAGTCATGATTTTAAAGAAGCGGGGTTGGTAATGATAGTACACACAATATAAATTTTAATACTTGTCATAAAATTGAAATTAAATAACTGTCACATTATATCTAATCTAGTTGTCCCTAATGAGAACTCATACTTTGAAAGTAATGTAAGATACCATCATTAGCACTAGCAGAACTTGAAGGATTTTTTGAGAGCAGGGATTGACTAATGTATATAATATATAATTTTTTTAAAAAAATAAATATAGCTCAATTTACTAAATACAGACTTCATTAACCTAGTGACTAAAAGTCTCATCATTGTAGGGAAACTTAGTGAATGAGTATAGAATTATATATAATTCTAAGTTAGCAAACTATTCCATAATCAAACTTACAATTAAAATCTTTCTTTTTTGTAAGGGTCAAATTAAAATCTTTCAATCCTCATTGATATAAAACTAGAACTTTAAAATTAAGCTATCACATAATAGTGATTGGTGGGATTTGAGTATTAGTATTGAAGATGTGAGAAATTTGTAAACAAATTAAAATTACGTTATAGAAAAGATAATTATTGGAAAAGCTCTGAGAAAGTAGTGGGAGACAAGAAATTGAGAGGAAAAAAAATTAAAGATGAGATAAACATGCCAAACTCTTTCTACATTACCTGACAAACAAAAAAACAAAAAAAAGAAACATGTCAAACTCCTAAATTTCGGCAAAAATTCCAAAACTACCTAAATAGAACTTGATGCTTATGAGATCATTGTGAAACTAAAACAGGGCAAAGTTAGGATAGAAAAGTCAGATTGTCCAATATTGCACCTAATTATTTGTTCCGTTTTTTAGTGCATAAAAATGTAGTGAAAGAATTTTTAAAAATTCAAAAAAGGGGGGATTAAGGATGGGAAGAAATTATTAAAGAAAAATTCAAAACACTAAAAGACAGGGAGCTCAGCCTCAAACAAACCACTGTCTAGTGATAAGTGCTCAATATGTATATCATTTTAGGGCTATTTTGTGTCGTTTTTAGGAGAATATTGTACTTTAAATTATTATTCACACTCCTATTCTCGATTATGCTTGGGTATGATTGTTTGATGTATTTTACAGGATTTTAGACCTTTTTATCTAGCATTTGACCCTCATTTAGATGTGTTTTGACTCACAACGGATGCCCCTAAGTTGCTATGCCCATGGAAGAGAAGAAGAGCATAAGAATTGAGTTCCAGCCAACACCATGGTCAGCCTGTGGTAGATGCCACGGACCGTCTTGAGCATGTAACAGCGAGCTTGTTCGTTTTTCCTCATCGTGTGGCTAAGATTAATTGAGTTTTTTTCTATAAATAGGGCATCCCTTAGTAGCAGAGAACACGCCCCATCATCTCATCGTGTACTCCTTTCCTCTCTTCAAGTAAATTAGGATTAGTTTAGATTAAATTAGAGAAAGAGATATATAGAGTTGAAGTGAAGATTTACAAGGATTCCATCTCGGATTTGCACGACGATTCAAGCGTAATTTTTGACTGAGCAATTCTTCTCTCTTCTCTTCTCTTTCCTCTTTAGATTTATCATTTTAGAGTAGCTAGTTGTTTAATCTTTGATTATGTGTGAGTAGTTAATTTTTATCAAGGGATTTGTTAGTTTATGAAAGTATAGTTGGATCATGTTTTAATATATACAATTGTGCTTATTTTTATGATTGGTTTGATTTCGTTCTATCAAGTATTTGATATGTTGTGAATTGATTTTTGGTCAAAATTTACTTGCACACTTGAAACAATCGAGTGAATATTCGAAAGACGACATTTGGTTGTTGGACTGCTTGAATAGACTTAACATAACTTTGTCTCGAAAGAGAGATTTATATGTTAGGAGGGGTAGTAAGTAATCGAAGACTTTGAACTTGAATTAAGTCAAATTAGTTTGAAAAAACAACATCTGCTTAGTTTAGGCGTATTTGATTGATTTCGAAAGAATAGATCAAGTTTCTAGACAAGATTACAATTCCTCAGAATTAACCAATTAGAGAATAGCACATGTTTATTAATTTTGATTCAATTTCCTTTCTTAACTATATGAATTCCTAGATATGTTTTTCCTTGATTGATTTGGAATTAGCATATCTGAAGTTGTTGAATCAAAATCCCTTGATTTAGGATTTGCGTAGCATATCTTAAGGGAATATAGCTTAATAGATCAACCTAGTCTCTGTGGGATCGACCTTGATTGTCACAACGCCACCGTGTACTTGCAGCCATATCATCTAGCCCATAACGCTATACACATGCCCAACCAGTTTGCCAACTTCATCTTCGTTGTTCTTTGTTGCCCCAAATTTTATTTTATCTTATCTTAATTTTTTTTGCCGCACACGATTTTTTTTAGGGAGGGGTCAGTTGACTTTAGTGACTCCATGCTCCCTCTACCACTGACTGTGAGCCACATTTTGTATATAATTTGCTAGGAATAATTGCTGTCAGATATCCTGCATTTTGTAGAAACTATTTATAGGACCCTTTATTTTCAAAATAGATTTAAAAGGCCATATATTATGTGGTAACTGTTTTAAGGTAACAATTTAGTATTCCTATTCTCATCTCTTTCCATAAACTTTTCATATTTGTATATTTTATCCCAATCCATGTAAACTTACTTTCAAAAATTTTAATTCTGTGCATGTGATCTTAAGTTCATAAGTACTATTTGAAACCCTCTTTTATCTGGTATTAGAACAACATGAGCAAAAAATATAAGGATAATTAATTTAATTAGTGGTTACTAAGATAATTAATTATGTTTAATGATTGAATCATCTTCTAGTAGTCCTTCTCCAAATTATCACATATTGTGCACATCCTAGAATGGTCCACTTTGGTAGCTCCATAATTTAACTATATTACTGATACAGTGTTAGAATTAAAAAGGAAAACCAGCAAAAAATAAAGCTAAAGTGAATGAGATAAAGAAACAATTGTCTGTAATCTATCTATCGTTAATCAATAAAATTAGACATAGTGGAAAATCTTCTCTAGGCATTAGTACTCCCTTTTAGCATAAATATCCTTTTCAAAACCTAAAATAAAAAAATCCATTTTCATTGCAAAATATAAAAATCAAAAAAGAAGATAGATCACTTGAAAAATCATTGGAAAAGGAAGAGAAAGAATAGGATCAAATATAAGCATTATGATTTGGAGGAGTTACAAAATATGTTTGATAAAAAGCAAAATTCAAACAAATTAAATAAGATTATGGGCACAATAGTAGACAAACAAGAAGCATTATCTAATGAAAATGAAGAGACAAATAATGTGCTGCTAGAAGAACAAACATATCAATGGATGAATCTAATTAAACTAAAAGAAATGGATTTCATTCCTTCAAAAAACATTAGGAGAAATTGGAGAAAAAGCACGAAAAATTGGTGGCTGAAAGTGAAATCAATGAAATTAGAAAAGAACTTAATATCAACGCATTTAAATCAAATTTAGTTAACAATGTAATTCTAAAACCTAAAGAGTTTGGAGACTCGCCTAGATGAAATTCCCAATTTATAAGACCTAGATATCTTCTAATAGGATGAACAACTAACTTCTTCTTTGGGTTCATTCCAAGGAATACCACATCCTTTGAAGAGATTAGTCCCCAATTACCATCAATGCAGCTTGTAATAGGAGAAGAAATTTTCAGGCATTGGAAGAGGGGTATGAATAATATCTTTAATTTGAGTACTACATGAGCTGTTGGAAATTTCCAAGACTATAAAACATAGTTTTTCTAAAACTGTACCTGATTGGCACGACTCATTAACTAAAAAAGGTGGAGACGTATTAAGAATGATAGAAACACTAGCTGCTATGTTCAAAAAATCATGTAAGGAAATCTAAACTAAATTTATCAAAGCTAAACTTGATTCTGAAGAAAAGCTAGAGAGTGGTAAAGCAAGATTAATAATGTAGAGTTCTGGGACATGAGGTATCTGGAAAATTATATTGTTGGATTTATTCAATATTATTACAAAATTGGACATAACGGAACAAATGTTAGTATTTTTATGACAAATTACCTTTTCCGATAAATTCCATAATCAATGAAAAATACATTACATGTCTTGAAAAAGCGGATGTCTTTGATACCATTGGTACAGGAATCTCTTATTTAAGGGAACAAGTTCACGATCAACGCCTTAAACTCCAAAAATAAAAGAAAATGAAGAAATAATTTCTAGTATGTTGGGCTGTTCCTCATCAGCAAGAAAGTGAACATAAGAAGGGAAGAAAGAGAAATTTTATAATAAAAAGAGCTTTAACAAGCAAAAGGGGGCGAGTGAAAGTATTATGACAAGCCACATCCCAAAAAGAAAAGGTTTTTTTGAAAGCTTCCTATTGTGCTATATGGAAAAATATTTGTAAGTATTGGGCATGTAGAGAAGTAGGGTATTACGCAAACACATACAAGAATAGGGAGAGCAATTATTGAAACATTGGGTAGTTAGACTATTTTCAGCTTAGCGTAGAAGAAGTGATAGACCTTGCCTCGAAAAACCACCAGGGAATTGTTTAGATAGTAGTGGAAGATGAATATGAAGAAAGCAACTATGAAGAAACTAATCATATGATAAAAAGCTGTTCGATTAGTGTTGGCGGCCTTTACGAGAAGAATTTATAGTAGATAATGAGAACTAAGATATCAAAGGGGTTTGAGTCCTTTCTATAATAGAGAAAGATATAATATATAAAGAATTCATCTTCCAGTTAAAGAGTAAGTACTTATACAAAATGATGGAAGGGAATTAAGAGATTAAATAAACTGTGAATTTGATGTGGGAGAAGTTAATCTTGTTATATGAGAAGATATCCTTAAGCATAACGAGGATAGAAAGTACATCTATATCTATATTGGAGGCGCCCAAATTCAAATTACACCATTAAAGTATTATAGTAAATATATAGACATTTATGCTTTGCTTTGTGATATTAGGCACATCAAATTTAATAATCAAATTATCATAGGGATTAAGATCAATTTATGTAATCGTTTAGTAAGATTCAATTGCCAACCTAGAGATTATATGAGCCTAAAAGATGAATTTATCAAAAACTTCCTATCCTATAAGATAAAAATAATTGGGATGGATATAAAGAGAGAAGGCTACCCATTAAGGATAATTTTTAAAAAAAATCTACAATTAGATAATATTATAGATCTAAAGACTAACGTAATGATAAGTGAGGCAGAAGAAATTGAAAGTCCTACTCCATTACAAAAAATTTAAAGGATAAAATCCAATCCGTATGAGATAAAAAAATTGATAAGTTGTAGATATCTAGCTTTACCAATCCTACAAAGATCAATAAGAAAAATATAATAAAAATGGGTGACAATGGAAAAATTAACATGAGCCCAAATATTAAGAAGTGTGAGTACAAGATCAGAATAGTGAGAATAATCTTCGATCGCAAAAGAAGAGGTTCAAGAAGATGATACAATTAGTATGACCAATGAAATGAGTAAAATGATTTTTGAGCCTGCAAAACACAACGTAGATCAAAGTATGAGTTTAGATAGAAAAATCATTGGATGCAAAATGAGCACCATTAGTGAGATAATTTATGAGGATGAATTATTCAAAAATATAACCATGGAGATATGCTATGACTTCAGCAATACTAATCGTAAGAGTGTTTATATCCTAGTAAATATATGCTTAAACAGATATAATAGATGTGAATTGTGTGCTTATATCAATAGTGGCTATTCTATCTGTTTTGTAAAAGGATCTCTATTTCCAAAGTTCATTTGGAAAAAAGCAAAGAATCCTCTACAAGCAAGAATAACTTAGACCAGCATGATGACCACAATGAAGGCATAGAGGGGTTATCCATAGAAATAAGAGAAGTCTAATATATTATACTAGTTCTATGGGCTATTATTGATCAACCCTCCTATGATATGATTATTAAAAATAATTTCATAGGCTATATTCTCTACACACACATACCATAAGCCAAATTATGTTCACAATAAATGGTCACTCGATTCCTATTGATAAATTAAATGAAGCACATGCTTTTTAGAAGATTGAGTTTACTTGCAGCTAGCGTGGTGAGAAGGTGTTGTATTTAGGAGTACTTACCCACAAGAGGGGGGTGAATTGTGGTGTTCGATTTTCGCGTACTTACTGGCAAACACCCTTTTGATTGCAGAGGTTGTTCTCGAATTACAAACAACCTTCTGACTTGTTTGCACCAGATGTTTTCAATTTGCTCAAAGGCGAAAATCAACAAGATAAATGCGGAAATAAAGCACACACAATTTTTCCGTGGAAAACACCTCTAGCCCAACTGAGGTGTGAAAAACCACGACCTACCTCGTGTAGGATTTAACCACTTTCACTAACGGGCTGAACACGTTACAAAGTAACACACCTTGTTACAACTTGCAACCACGTAACCTTCTTTTCTAAGAAAGGTTACACCACGTCCAAATCTCACCAGATTGGACACGTCCAAAGTCCACACGACTGAGGACCACTCACTCACTTTCTGATCCAAGATCAGGATTACAAAACACCTTACGGGGGTGCTTCTGATTTAAGCAGATGTAAGGTACAATGAGGTCCTAGTATGCCAATATCTTGAAAGCTCAGCTTAAACACAACTTGTCTCGGTTTTTCTTTTCTCAAGAGTAGTTCGAAAAATTCTTCTCACTAGAAAAACCACTTTTGTAATTTTCTCCTTTTTTGCGTATGTTATGTATGTTTCTCGTTTTTTCTCTTTTTTTGAATGGGAGTGAAATGTTGAGATTTTAAACAAAAAATCCAACGGTCAAAAACAAGGAGAAGTGGATAAAATCAGCTATGTTTAGCAAAGAAAGATTTTTGCTTAGCACAAAGAATTCCAACGGCTAAAAGATCAATGAGGATAGAGTTTTCCCAATATTGTAGGGATTTGATTTTTGGAAGATAAAAGTCTATCTTTTCCCCTTTAAAAATAGCCGTGAGATACATGGGAAAGAATCTCAGCTTTGAATTTTGAATTAATCACTTCCCAAAGGATAAGAAAGAAATATTTTCGGTTTTGGTAAATATTTTTCAAAATCAGTTTTGCAAATCTCCCAAGAGATTTTCATATCAAAAAGATTTTCTACAGCTTAAATTGCTGTCTTGGAATTTTATAAAAATATATTAGAGCTTTTGGCCAACCAAAATAAGTTTTCCAAAGTAACCGGGTTTGGCCGTTGCAGTTCAGAAACACCCTAGGTACCCTGTTTACAGGGTTGTTCAAACTTGGTGTTCTGAAGCAAATAGCGCAACCGATTCAAGAGTGGTTAGTTAGAGACTTTTCAAGATTGGCATATTAACAAGAGTCTAAAAAATAAAACCTAAATTACCCAAGACATCTTGTTGTAGATCCAGTCATCTTGTTCAAGACGAATACGCTGCCCCAACCACCTAGACCAACCTGTTTGCCAGGTTGTTCTTGTATCGCTTGAGTTCAGAAAGGCCTGTTTGCTGGATTGTCCTTGAAACACCTAGCCTGTTTGCCAGGTTGTTCTTGTATTACTTGAGTTCAGAAACTGATCTTAACACACAATCAACTCATCGAGGTGGTGTTCTTGACTTGGGCGTGAGTCGTCAAGGTATGAGACCTATTCTTAAGACTTGTTCTCAACATTCAGCAAACAAGTTAAGATGCATATTGAAAATAACAGTATATGCATGTTTGGAGAACTTTGTTTGGAGCAACATTACTTAAGAGCATTTTACACTTGGGTTTGTTGTCATCAAAACTGAATATACTAATTCAACAATTTCCCCCTTTTTGATGATGACAAACCAAGTGTCCATATTGACCCAAAAAAAAAAAAATTTAATGCTGATAGGGATCCACGTAGGTACAAGGAGTTAGTCAGGGTCAGGTTCATTCGTCACACTTTGTCAATAGGTTACACTATTCTTCCCCCTTTTGGCATCATTAAAAAAACAAGAACAACAGGACGGTTACAAGAAAAGCATATAAAGCATTGCAAATAGATATTTCATTGAAAAAAAAACAGTACAATGCGAAACCAACAAAAAATAGATATTGACAATCAGGGAGCAGGGGGTGGTTTAGTTTGCAGAGGAGGAATGCTGGGGGCAAGGGTGGAGAGAAGGGCAAGCAAATCTTCATGGCGTTTGGCAGAGAGGGCTTGTTCCTCAGCAAGAGCAGCCTTGACGGCTGAGAGCTCATCCTTGAGGTGAGCATTGTCCTCAAGAACAGCCTCAACCTTGATGGAAGGTTGCCTAGAAACAGGTGGTCGAGGTGGTCGACGACCCTGTTTGGAGACTGACCCTTCGCCAACCTCATAGCCACACCCTAGCAGGGTGTTAATCCCAATCTCATCAATGATTTGGGCCGCCACTCTCCGTGTGAGCAATATTCCAAAGTGCTCAAACACCCTTGTCAGTAGAAACCCATAGCCAAGATCATATGCCCGGGTGGTGTTCGCAATTCGCCCTATGTGGCGAATCATAATTATAAGGAGGTTGATTGGTTCCTCCCGATCCAGTAGGCCCACCAGACATTGATCGAGGGCATCTGTTGAGTTTCGCCCTTGACCTCGCGGAATTATGTTTTTGATGGTGAACATAAACAGTAGTTGGTGCAGGGAGGTCATTTCACCCTTCCTAAACGAGAGGGGTGTTCTCAGGCCCTGTTTCTGACTGAGGCGTTGGGACACCTCAAGGAGCCTGGATGTTGCCAGGGCTTTTGTCTTCCCTCACATACACAGCAAAGCCTTGTGAGGGCACACCCAATATTTTCCCAAGTGTGGGCGCATCAACCTTAATGCCTTGCCCATTTACCAAACTTGTCACCACCCCTTTGGTGACACTGCAGTTGGTGTAAAACTCAGCCAACTCAGGCACAGAACACCCCAACTGGGTGTTTGCAAACAAGTCGAGCCAGCCTTGGGCTCGCAACTTGCTCAGGAACACCCCCAGACCATGTTCCTCAAAAAAACGTATATTCACTACCTTCCCCCTGACGACATTGCGCTTAAGCAATTGTGCATGTTTATCAGACATAGGAGAGGGAGTGGACTTCTTTGGGTGTTTGGGAGGAGGAACAGAGGTGGTAGCGTCTGGTAGGGGAGCTGTTCTGGGCTTTCTTTTGAGGGGTGAGGTTGCAGGAGAGGGCTTCATAGCAGGTTTAGAGGTGGATTTTGGAGGAGCTTGATCTTCAGAGGACTCGGAGAACACCGGTGTCCCCTGTTTGAAAGAGGTGCTCTCAGAGTCAGAACTCGAGAACTCCTCGGTAGAAGAAGAGGAAATCTCCTCGATAATTGGAGCAGAGGGTTTGGAGATACGGGGAGCGGATTGAAAAGCAATTCTGGCAGATTTGCGAGAAGGCTTGGAGGATTTGGGAGAAGAGGGAGTTTGAGAGGGCTGAGACCTTGGTTGTGGCCTTGTTCTTGGCGTTCTGCTGCGCCTGGCCACTATTTTTACCCTTTTCCTTTTCTCTCCGGTTTGAGCAATCGGAGTAGTGAGTTCAGCCTCAGGGAGAGAATCCTTCTCCTGATTCTCCTCTGATGTCTCATTTGAATTCCCTCGTAAATCGACATTCAAATCCTCCACACACACGGCGTCAAAAGAGTCTTTCCCTGTTTCTGGCACTGTTTCAGGAAACAGCCCAAAAGAACAGGGTTCGAAATTATCACTAAACCCTTCAGGGGTTTCCAAGATTTTGTCTTGAGGCCCCGATGGTGCACCCTCCGACTCTACTTTAAGGGGACATGCAATTGACCCCACAAGAAACACCAATTCCCTTCCACAATTGAAGGGAATATCGTCCATCCCTATCCCTACTGATTTTAGGGACAAGCTTTTCAGAAATCTGAAAGGCTTGTACAGGATTGGGCGCGGGGGAGCAGGGATTGAGGACGCACAAACCAGGGCTTTTGAATTGGAGGTGTGTTTGGAAGCCATTGTTGCAAGAGGAGAGAGATTAGGGTTTTAGGCTGTTTGCGGGGTTTGTTTCTGAAAAGAAGAACTGAGAACAGGGCATTTAAAGCGAGAGAGAGGGCACCCTAAAAACGTTTAAAGATCTCTTGGTTTGCAATGGGTGAGAACATTAAAAGCGTGTGCCTTGGGAAGGAGGGAGGTTTAAAGAGAACACATTCCCATACGCATTGAACAACCAAGGGACGTACCTGTTCTTTCCGCTCGATCAAAATACCTGCCTGTTCTTTGCCGTTTGATTTTGACTCATTTGAACTGGGGGTGGCAGAGTTGCTCCAGTGACCCTTAGTACATCCCCTTATGCTGCACTCTTTTAAAAAACACGCAATTCGAGTGTATGCACTCATTGTACATAAATCACATCAGTTGCTAATGAGATTTGCAAACAAGGGGAGAGAACAAGGTGTAGAGGTTGTTTTTACCAAACCTAGTTCATGTCTTGGAAACAAGTATCTCAGGGTGTTCTTACCAATCCTAGTTCCAGTCTATTTCTTTCAAATTGATCTCTAGCTAGTGCCTTAGTGAATATATCAGCAATTTGATTTTCCGTTGTGCAAAAATTCATAGAAATTAAACCCTTTTCAACATTATCTCTCAAGAAATGATGTCGAATGTCAATATGCTTTGTTCTTTTATGTTGACATGGATTTTTGGCAATGTTAATTGCACTTGTGTTATCACAAAAAATAGGAATGCATCCAATGTCAACACAAAAGTCCTTAAGCTGTTGTCTTATCCACAACAGTTGAGCACAACATGAAGCTGCTGCAACATATTCAGCTTCTGCTGTGGACATGGCAACTGAATGTTGCTTCTTGGTAGCCCAAGATACCAAACAAGGTCCAAGAAAGTGAGCCATACCTGAGGTACTCTTTCTATCAACTAGGAATCCAGCGTAGTCAGCGTCAGCATATCCAACAAGATCAAAATTGCAACCTCCAGGATACCATAAAGCTAAATTGGGTGTATGTTTCAAATATCTTAGTATCCGTTTAACAGCTTTAAGATGAGTCTCTTTAGGGCAAGACTGAAAACGGGCACATAAACCGACACTGAAAACAATGTCGGGCCTACTAGCGGTAAGGTATAAGAGTGACCCTATCATGCCCCTATAGAGTTTCTCCTCAACTGAGGGACTCCCATCATCCATTACCAACTTAGTAGAAGGAGAAATGGGAGTATCAATGGGCTTGGCCGACTCCATCCCAAAACGCTTAAGTAGTTCCTTAATATACTTTTGTTGATGGATCATGGTGCCGTTTGGAGTTTGCTTGATTTGTAAGCCTAAGAAAAAGTTAAGCTCACCCATCATGCTCATCTCAAACTCACTCCTCATCATATTTGAAAATTCATTGCATAAATCATGATGAGTTGCACCAAATATAATGTCATCAACATATATTTGGACAATCAATAAATGTTCCCCCTTAGATTTTAGAAACAAGGTATTGTCTACCTTGCCTCTTCTAAAATTATTTTCAAGTAAAAAACTTGACAAACGTTCATACCAAGCTCTAGGAGCTTGTTTTAAACCATAAAGAGCTTTGTCAAGTTTGAAAACATGGTTAGGAAATTCACTGTTTTCAAAACCAGGGGGTTGTTTGACATACACCTCTTCTTTAAGGTATCCGTTTAGGAATGCACTTTTCACGTCCATTTGATATAGCTTGATTTCCATATGAGCTGCAAAGGCTATTAGGATTCGAATAGCCTCAATTCTAGCAACTGGTGCAAAGGTTTCTTCATAATCGATCCCTTCTTCTTGGTTATACCCTTGAACAACCAGCCGTGCCTTGTTCCTAGTGACTGTTCCTGACTCATCCAGTTTGTTTCGGAACACCCACTTGGTTCCAATGATTGTTCTCTCTGCAGGTTTAGGTACCAGGTGCCATACTCTGTTTCTTTCAAATTGATGGAGCTCTTCTTGCATTGCCGTGACCCAATCTGAATCTGCAAGAGCTTCATTCACATTCTTTGGCTCAATGTTAGAGAGAAAAGCATAGAAAGCACAAAAATTCTTAAGCTTAGACCTAGTTTGCACTCCACTGTTAATATCAGACAGAATTTGATCAAGGGGGTGTGAACTATGGTGCTTCCATGGTCGTGGAGTAAGTGAATCCACAGACACATGCTCTACTCTAGCCGGAATATTTGGAGAATCAGGCACGAACACCTCCTGAGCCTATTTTTGCACCTGTTTGTAAGCCTGTTCCTGAAGAACATGGTCTCGAACAGGGTTCAACAGTGTTTCCCCCTGTTTGGTGTTCACCTTGCCTGCCGTTTTGAGGAACAACTTCTGGGCCTGTTGTCTCCATGGTGTTCTTACCTTGTCTCTCATGGAGCAACACTTCTTTTCGAACAAGACCTAATTCAAATTCTTCCTCCTGTGCATTATTCTCACTCAACGAGTTAGATTCGTCAAAAAGCACATGCACACTTTCCTCAATGCACAAGGTTCTTTTGTTAAAAACTTTGTATGCCTTGCTGTGAGAGGAATAACCGAGAAATATTGCCTCATCACTCCTGGGATCAAACTTTCCCAAAGCATCCTTCCCATTATTATGCACAAAACACCTACAACCGAATGTTCTTAAATGCATAATGTTGGGCTTTCTGCCTTTGAAGAGTTCGTAGGGAGTTTTGTTCAAAATAGGTCTAATCATACATCTATTCATAATATAACATGATGTGTTCAAAGCTTCTGCCCAAAAGTTCGTAAGGAGACCACTAGCAATAAGCATTGTCCTAGTCATGTCTTCTAGGGTGCGGTTTTTGCGCTCAACCACCCCATTCTGTTGGGGTGTTCTTGGGGCCGAGAAGTTATGATCAACACCATGCGTATTACAAAATTCTGTAAAACTTGTATTTTCAAATTCAATACCATGATCAGACCTCAAGCTAACCAATGAGTGTCCTACTCTCTTTTCAACCTTTTTGAGAAAGGCAGTAAAATTCTCAAAAGTTTCATCCTTGGAGGCCAAGAACAGGGTCCAAGTAAATCGAGAGTAATCATCCACTATGACAAGCACATACCTCTTCCCACCTCTACTTGTTATCCTCATAGGACCACATAGATCAATGTGTAGTAATTCAAGAGGTCGGGTAGTGCTAACACACCTTTTTGATTTAAAAGACAATCTGACTTGTTTTCCTTTTGCACAAGCTTCACAAACCTTGTCATCATTGAATTTGATGGAAGGTAGTCCAACAACTAGGCCTTTGGAAACAAGTTTGTTCAAAAGAGTGAGACTTGCATGACCTAGTCTCTTATGCCAGAGCATTATATCATCATTTAAAGCGCTCAAACAAGTCAGGTTGTTTTGGGGAAGTGTGGAAATACATACTTTGTAAACATTTTTGTGACGCTTCCCCTTCAATACAACGTCTCCTGTGTTGGCATTGACAACCAAGCAATGTGTTCGTGAGAACACCACTAGATTGTTCTTGTCACACAGTTGGGACACACTTAGTAAATTATGCTTTAAACCATCAACTAAGTGCACATTATCAATTGAGTGGGAGAGAGTTTTACCAATGCTACCTATACCGACAATTGTCTCAGACTTGCTGTTTCCAAAAGCCACGCTCCCACCGGTTGAAGCTGTAAGTGAGAGAAAGTTTGATTTTTCTCCGGTCATATGCCGCGAACACCCACTATCAACATACCACAGCTGCCTGTTTTCAAGGTTATTTTCTGAGCTATTTGCCAGGGTGTTTCTTACCCTGTTTGCTGGGTTGTTTGCGGGGTTGTTCTCTCTCACTTCAGCCTGCAAAACAAATCAAGGGTTAGTTTTGGGAACCCAGATCTACTTGGGTCCCATTCTTTTAGACAAATAAAGCTCATCTTTCCTAATCCAGATTTGTTTCACATACCTTTCATTCTTTTCAATGGCATACCTTCTTGAAGGACATGAATATTGATAGTGACCAGTTTTACCACAATGAAAGCAAACAATGTTTTCAGGTAATCCCACATACTTTCTATGGATTGGGTAAATGGTTCGTTTAGGCTTATATCCAAGTCCCTTTTTGTTTCGACTGTGGTGAGTGTTTAACCAATTCAATGCTCTTGAGGACTTGTTCCAACGCTTGGTTGTGACAAGCTTGGTTTCCAGGTTTTCTATATTAGTATGCAAGCTCTTGTCCTCTTCGAGCAAAGACTCAACTATTCCTTCCACCTCAAGGAGTTTTTCCTCCACTCGAGAATAATCTCCCTCTTTTATAAAGAGGTTTTCCTTGAGCATGTTAATATTTTCATATAAGCCCAGTTTTTCATTTTTAAGGGTTTCATTTTCAAGTTCTAGGTCTCGGACATCTTGTTTCAATTCAGCATAAGTATCCATCAAGGTATACAAAAGTTCTTCGAGAGTTGCTTTATTGAGACCACGTACCTTGTTCTTGAGATCAGTCAAGCTGTTTGTGGATTCATCATCTGAGTCTGAGTCACTTTGTGCCATGAGAGCTACAGCATCTCCTTCACTTTCAGATTCACCTTCATCCTCAGAAGAGTCTCCCCAGGCAGCAAGCATAGCCTTCGAGAATCTTTTGCCTGAGGTGTTCACAGGTTGTTTTCGAACCTGTTTTCTGGGTTGTTCGAACTCCTGCTCTTCTCGAAGCAGAGGGCAGTTTTTCACAAGGTGATCTGGTTTGCCACATTTAAAACACCCTGTGAACTGTTCTCGGGGGGTGTTTCTGGATTTACTGAAGTCCTTTCTTTTGCTGTTTTTTTTGACCTTTTTGAAGAATTTCTTAAACTTTCGTGTCATTAAGGCCATCTCTTCATCGTCAAGGTCAGAGTCATCATCCTCTTGTGCTTTCAAGGCAAGCCCACGATCCTTCTTCTGCTCCTCCTTTTGTTGTGAGTTCTTTCTGAGTTCATAGGTTTGAAGATTGCCAATCAACTCGTCGAGGGTGATCTTGTTCATGTCTTTAGCTTCTTGGATGGCTGTCACCTTCGCTTCCCAAGACCGAGGCAAAATCCTTAGAATCTTCCTCACCAGCTCTTCTGTGGTGAAGGATTTTCCCAGGGATTTTAGCTCGTTTGTTATGTGGGTGAAGCGTGTGTACATATCCATCACGTTCTCACGATCACCCATATCAAACAACTCATATTGCCTCATGAGTAGCTCAATACGTGATTGTTTGACTTGACTTGTTCCTTCATGAGCTACTTGGAGGGCATTCCATATCTCCTGGGCTGACTCACACTCCGAGATACGTGTATATTCATCTGGACCTAGGCCAAAATATAATAGCTTCTTGGCCTTGGCATTCTTTTCCATTTTCTTATAGTCTTCAGCATCAAACTCTATGGGTTCCTTGGGAACCTTCTTACCATCTTCAAGCACCTTGGTGGGAACAAGGGGCCCGTTCTTGATGAGCATCCATAATTCATAATCTTCTGCCTGAATATAGTTCTCCATCCTATTCTTCCACCAACTATAATGTTGGCCGTTGAAATAGGGTGGCCGAGTAATGGATTGCCCTTCAAGGATTCCTTGTGGTGTACTCATCTTCAGAATCTCTCAAGGTGTTAGCCCTTTTGTGAGAGAACCTGCTCTGATACCACTTGTTGTATTTAGGAGTACTTACCCACAAGAGGGGGGTGAATTGTGGTGTTCGATTTTCGCGTACTTACTGGCAAACACCCTCTTGATTGCAGAGGTTGTTCTCGAATTACAAACAACCTTCTGACTTGTTTGCACCAGATGTTTTCAATTTGCTCAAAGGCGAAAATCAACAAGATAAATGTGGAAATAAAGCACACACAATTTTTCCGTGGAAAACACCTCTAGCCCAACTGAGGTGTGAAAAACCACGACCTACCTCGTGTACGATTTAACCACTTTCACTAATGGGCTGAACACGTTACAAAAGTAACACACCTTGTTACAACTTGCAACCACGTAACCTTCTTTTCTAAGAAAGGTTACACCACGTCCAAATCTCACCAGATTGGACACGTCCAAAGTCCACACGACTGAGGACCACTCACTCACTTTTCTGATCCAAGATCAGGGTTACAAAACACCTTACGGGGGTGCTTCTGATTTAAGCAGATGTAAGGTATAATGAGGTCCTAGTATGCCAATATCTTGAAAGCTCAGCTTAAACACAACTTGTCTCGGTTTTTCTTTTCTCAAGAGTAGCTCGAAAAATTCTTCTCACTAGAAAAACCACTTTTGTAATTTTCTCCTTTTTTGCGTATGTTATGTATGTTTCTCGTTTTTTCTCTTTTTTTGAATGGGAGTGAAATGTTGAGATTTTAAACAAAAAATCCAACGGTCAAAAACAAGGAGAAGTGGTAAAATCAGCTATGTTTAGCAAAGAAAGATTTTTGCTTAGCACAAAGAATTCCAACGGCTAAAAGATCAATGAGGATAGAGTTTTCCCAATATTGTAGGGATTTGATTTTTGGAAGATAAAAGTCTATCTTTTCCCCTTTAAAAATAGCCGTGAGATACATGGGAAAGAATCTCAACTTTGAATTTTGAATTAATCACTTCCCAAAGGATAAGAAAGAAATATTTTCGGTTTTGGTAAATATTTCCCAAAATCAGTTTTGCAAATCTCCCAAGGGATTTTCATATCAAAAAGGATTTCTACCGCTTAAATTGCTGTCTTGGAATTTTATCAAAATATATTAGAGCTTTTGGCCAACCAAAATAAGTTTTCCAAAGTAATCGGGTTTGGCCGTTGCAGTTCAGAAACACCCTATGTACCCTGTTTACAGGGTTGTTCAAACTTGGTGTTCTGAAGCAAATAGCGTAACCGATTCAAGAGTGGTTAGTTAGAGACTTTTCAAGATTGACATATTAATAAGAGTCTAAAAAATAAAACCTAAATTACCCAAGACATCTTGTTGTAGATCCAGTTATCTTGTTCAAGATGAATACGCTGCCCCAACCACCTAGACCAACCTGTTTGCCAGGTTGTTCTTGTATCGCTTGAGTTCAGAAAGGCCTGTTTGCTGGATTGTCCTTGAAACACTTAGCCTGTTTGCCAGGTTGTTCTTGTGTTGCTTGAGTTCAGAAACTGATCTTAACACACAATCAACTCATCGAGGTGGTGTTCTTGACTTAAACGTGAGTCGTCAAGGTATGAGACCTGTTCTTAAGACTTGTTCTCAACATTCAGCAAACAAGTTAAGACGCATATTGAAAATAACAGTGTATGCCTGTTTGGAGAACTTTGTTTGGAGCAACATTACTTAAGAGCATTTTACACTTGGGTTTGTTGTCATCAAAACTGAATATACTAATTCAACATAAGTTGATCTCTACACAATGTGAAGCAGTACTAATAATCACAATACTAGAGTTATCTATTATAGAATAGATGATTGAACAAGAAGCGCAATTACGCAAAGAATTCTACTATGATAATCTTCTTAAAATGTGGGACAACGATAAAGCATTTGCAAAGATTATTTTGTTAAGTCCTAACACTATTGTCTAAGTTAAACAAATGGTGTATACACCTAGAAATCCAAGACTTTCATAAGCAATTCAAAGAACTTTTGGATAAAGGGTTAATCAGGTATAGTAAGAGTGTTCACATAAGTCCTATTTTCATCGTGAAAAATCATGTTGAAGAAAAAAGGAGAAAAGCTATGATGGTAATCAATTACAAAAAGCATAATGATAATGTTGTCTTTGATGGTTGTTATATTCATAATAAAATAGTTCTTTTCAATAGAATTCAATGAGCCGCTTTATTCATAAAAATAGATTGTAAAAGTGGATACTGACATATAAAAATAGATGAACAAAGTATTCCTTTGACTACTATCAGTGCCCCTAAAAGACATTGTGAGTAGATAGTAATGTCATTTAGTATTAAAAATATGCCCCAAATATACACAAGGTTTATTTTAAACTTTAAGCCAAAATACATTTCAAATATTATAATTAATTTTATAAATTAAATTTTAAGAAATATAGTATTAACAAATCTATAAGTTATTTTATTTTTTAATTCATTTAAGCAGTTGAAAATACATAAACCATTACGATGACTTTAAATCACATATTGTTTTAATTTTTATTTCTAAATAAAATCTTAATAAACACTTAACATGACATGTCATGATCGTAGCGTTCGAACTCACTTAT